>BJCM01099977.1:0-17393 GCA_018326385.1 Flaveria bidentis
ATAATAATAATAATAATAATAATAATAATAATAATAATAATAATAATAATAATAATAATAATGATAATAATGATAATAATAATGATAATAATGATAATAATGATAATAATGATAATAATGATAATAATAATAATAATAATAATAATAATAATAATAATAAAAAATAAAATATTAGGGAGGACCCAATTCCTATATTTATGGAATTGTAGCAACTAGCAAGTTAGTAGCCCCATAATAATAATAATAATAATAATAATAATAAATAAAATATTAGGGAGGACCCAATTCCTATATTTATGGAATTGTAGCAACTAGCAAGTTAGTAGCCCCACTAGTACAATGCATGTGCTCCCAATGTGGCATGCTCACAAATTTATGAGATTGTTTTGTATTTTAAGGGGTGGGAGCACCCAATGAAGTGGTTTGAGAGGAGAAATCTCACAGCATGTCAATAAGTTCTAGATCAAGTGGTTTAGAATGAGACACTTCATAACTTTTCAAAGTGGAGGTCATAAGTTAAGAATCTCACTAGGTGCAATATGTTCTAAGTGGTTCAAGTGTTTTACCACAGTAGGTCTTTGGGTGTGGGTTTTCTTTGGAATGGTGGTCAAGACTGGTCACCAGCGTTGTCTGTGTTCACGAGCATGTGTGGCCTTTCGCCAATGGGTTTACCCAGATGACCGAGCTTAAAAATTATTCGTTGGCCGTTCAAAAAAAATTTAGGGGGTAGGGCGTCCACGCCGTGAGGCCACGACATTTTGGCGGTTTCAAGCGGCAACACCACCGCCACCCCCTATACATTTTTTCAATTTCTCGTCATGTTGACGCCTTAAACTTTTTTGTGTGTGTGTGTGAAGGGTATGATAGTGTGGTGTGGTGTAGCAACATCACCGTCATCAAATTTGAGTTTGTGATATAATGTAATATGATAAAATGTAATTGGTGGTTGTTTGGTATAGTATGGTGTGTATGGTGGGGCAACCCCTCCTACCTTTAAAGATTTAAAAGAAAAAAATAGTTTAATCGGATCAGTTTTCAAATTACTCGATAGTTAAGGAGATGGATTGATTTGAATTTAAAAAGTTTTCAACAAAATATCTAAATTAGAAGTAAAAATATAGGTTCGTAACTCATGGTCACAAAACGGTTGGGTTCAGCTAATATGACATATAGTGGCACTACAACAAAATAAAGATTATGCAACTTTTGTAATATGTTATATTAGATCTTGAAAAAATTACGTTAGCCTTGATGCGTTAGTTTAAAGCATTTTTTTAATCAAAAGTTGCATTATATGAAGTTGAATTAAATTAAAAAAAACATTTTGTTAGTAATACTACCTTATTATTTACAAATACAATTTTTTTAAAAAGTTTTTTCAATAAAGTTACATTAGGTTCATTTTTCTAGTATTGTGGAATATCTATCTCTCATATGTCACGTGATGCAGAAGCGAAAAGATAAACTAGAGAAAAATACTAAAAAGAAAAGAAACAAAACACATACATCCTTATATTATATACCCAAATTGATTATTGCATTAATCTCTTCTAAATGACAAGTCTATACATGACAACCAACAATAAAACACTTAAAAGTACTAACCTATAAATAAGGATCACTTACTAAATAGATACCTGAATTACTCAAAATCAATTATTCACATGATATTACATCCAAAAGAAAACAAATAAAACAAATCTTTGACGTACTTCGAACATCATTTGAAGGTACCTTCGAGGGATGAAGCTTACCAGTACGTACCTTACGAGTTTAGTCATTCGGGTAATCAATCCCTTATCAATATGCAATTTTGTTTAATATATTTTTAAAACTTTATAAAAGTACTACTCATACCAGTTGTATATATGAAAACAACTTAAATCAACTCACCTGAAATTTGAGTTAATTTTGTATTGTTAAGTAGATGGGATGCCATTCAAATAAAAGTTGCTTTGTTTATTATTAAAAGTTTAGGTGCTTTTGAGGTGAAACATTGATGGAAGTATTAAACTCTTGCAATTAATTTGGTCAAGATAATTAGCAATTTGTGTACTAATGTTTTGTGAATGCTAATATTACTAGATTCAGCTAGCTGTTAATTGCATAGATTGATGACTCAACTCTTTCATTAATAAGTTGTAAAGTACAATACAAAGCAATGCACTTCCTTTGTTGACATCTTCACCAGCTTTGTCTTACCAAAGTTTGACATATTGTTTTGGAGAGTCAAATGATACCAAAAGTGCAAACAGAAAATAAAATGTGAACAACTTTAGTTATGTTTACCTTATGCAATGAAAGTTGTACATTAAAGCCATCCCTTCTGTTAGAAAAGGGTCGCGATATTGACACGGCTCAACCAAATCATCTGGCTGAAATTTCGGCCTTAAACGATCAAGTAGGGGTGAGCATGGTCGGTTTGGTTCGGTTTTAAGCTAAAACCGAAACAAAAAACCGATATTTCGGTTTCTAGGTTTTTAAAACCGTTCGGTTTCGGTTTTTTCGGTTTTTGGTTTTCGGTTTTCAGTTCGGTTTCGGTTTTTTCGGTTTTGTTTTCGGGCTTCAATTTTTTTTTATTTAAATTGGTTCAGAGTAATAAATTTAAGCTAGAACCTTTGAATTTACATTATTTTGTTGATCTTTAAACATAATCTATAGATTCTTATAATTACTTAACATTAAAATTAATTACAATCAATAAAATACAATAACAAAAAGTTCAAAAAAAATAATTTAATCTACCAAAACAAAAAATTTACAAATTATGCTCGAAATCTAAACATCTATCTATTTTAGATAGCATAAATTAAATAAATAATTTATGTGCTAGTCATGTTTATAAGTGTACAAATATACTTCTAAATTTACAAATTCGGTTTTATGGTTGCGTTTTGGTTTTTTCGGTTTCTATTACATGCAAAACCAAAACCGAACCGAAAATACCGGTTTTTAAAAAATC
Organism: Flaveria bidentis; assembly: GCA_018326385.1. Taxonomy (NCBI): domain Eukaryota; kingdom Viridiplantae; phylum Streptophyta; class Magnoliopsida; order Asterales; family Asteraceae; genus Flaveria; species Flaveria bidentis. The sequence continues at coordinate 2,963 of BJCM01099977.1, forward strand.
ATAAAACCAAACCGTCGGTTTCTTATTGGTTTCGATTTTTTCGATTCGGTTGTGTCGGTTATTATAGTTGCGGTTTGGTTATTTTGGTTTCTTACACACCCCTACGATCAAGTTGAATCGCAGCAATATCATGATCCAAACAATATCTCGATCCTAACGCTATAAAAGTCATTTAACTTTTAATTATGTTTGTAATTGATTGTGGTAGGGGTGTGTCTATATAATATGGGTTTCAATGGCAATTGAGGCCATCAAGGTTTTGAAAACCGGACCGGCCGGTTCAACTGGTTGGACCGGGAACCGGACTCCGATCTAGTCCGGTTCGGTGTTTAAAACCGTTTTAGTGTTGAACCAGTGGTCGGATCGGTTGAACCGGTCGAACCGGCAGTCGGATCGGTTGAACCGGTTTTTTTATATATATTAATATTTTTTTGTAATTTTTACATATATTTATAAAAAAATACTTATAATTTTATCCGGTTCTTATATACGATCCGACCATCGGACCAATAAGACATCCGATTCAATATCTGGTCCAGCTTTAACATCAAGTGATTGAAAAACACACCACAATAAAGTTTTCCGGATTGTCCAAGAAACTTTTGATGTTTCCTAAGATTTGCCGGTCGAAATAATATTAAAAATAATATTATAGAAAAGTTTATAATATTAAATCAAAATGAAAGGTTAATAAAACGATTTTTTTAAATAAAATTGTAAGAGGTTATCAAAAACTACATGAGCAATCATGTAACTTATCATGTTTTATACCATTATATTTAATTTCTTTAGTTAATAAAAGCAAAAAATTTTTACAAAAATACATCTATAATTTAATTTTATTTTATCACACAAACAACTTTAATTTCTATTTTTGTTTTCAAATTTAATGTTTTCATCAAATTTTCAAGATTTAAAAAAAAAAGTATAAGGCCTCCCTTAAAGTTGTAAACATGGACAAATTTACCCCCAAAGCAATAGTAAACATCATAATTGTGTCCGAATTTGTTTTATGCTGTTTGTTTGCATATAAACTCTCACGCCAAAATTAAACAGCAACTGTGTAAAAGCACTTGTATCATAACTGTAAATTCTATTTGATATGTTTTAGAAAATAATCCTAGATTTTTAATGCTGTATAATTAACAAAATTAATATTACTTGTACGTGAGACCTTGTTTAAATCTTTAAGGTTTTTATATAACAACACACGAGTTTAAAAAAATTCTTTACATCACCTCTTCATTTTGTATTTTAGACATGCAAGTTAACATGTTAAAAAAAATATTATTTCAACGTATGTTTAACTACATTTCATAATGTTATAATCTTAACTACAGCCTTTTGTTTTATATCATTTTAACTGTTAAGAAACTAGTAGTATATTGTTAGTGTTATTATTAATAATAAAAAATGGCATCTCAATTAAAAGTGACCATTCAATCATAATACAAAAAAAAATCGAAGTACTAAAACACTTTCAAAAGAATAAAGAAACATTTCACAAAAAATGTCAAGAATTTAACTTTCAAATTATTTCATGTTTCGGAAATTAATAATTAATAAGTCGAACTATCCAAATCTTTATTATTATTATTATTATTATTATTTATTTGTTATGTAATTTGACTAAAATATTCTTTAATGGCATTTTATTTGACCAAAATATATTACCATTTTCATTGGTGAAGACTGCTGCTGCTTGCAAGTGACAGTACACTGGTTGTTCCCCATTGTTTTAACTCATAATGTCAGCGATCGTATAGAAAAGTAAATTAACCACTTTTTAGATAAAAAAGAAAGGGCTAAAATTAAATAATCATATGGGAGCAAATTATAAACTAGATGTGAACAAAGAATAAAGAATGTTCATTTGGGATAACTGCATTTTTCATCTAGACTAAGTTACTCGGATCTTTCATATTACTCAAATCTTTTGCTTTTAGTTTCTAAATAAATTTTTACACACACATACTCGGCGAGTTATTAAAAATATGAGATTTTTTTGTGGGAGGCATGTGAAGTCACCAATAGACGTCAAGTGTATCAAGGAGAGGTAAATACGTTTACTAGAGATAGAAATTACACATACAAATGTAACATATGTAGTAAACACATTGTGTACCGGAAGATTTTGAAGTTAGACGGATTGTTAAGAAATTCTGACACACCCTTATACGCATCCATTTCCAAACGCTTTGAAAAGTTTTTATTTTTTACTTTTTTTATAGTAGCATCAAGGAAATATACTTAATTTTATGAAGTAATTAAAAAATATATGATAAATCTCCTAGTCATAAGGGTAGATGGAATGGTCTCTTCGGCCCCAAAAATTTCTTTCACGTTCTCAGGGATTGTCCACCATAGCTCTAAAACCTTCAATTGATTTCTTAAAATTTTTATTCAATAACTAATTTAACACGGAATTTGTGTTTTTAGTAGCTTATAATATTTAACTTGTTAAAAAATTTCTAAATACATCGTTTTTATTAGCAATTGTTTTGTCCACATTTCGAAATCTTTATTCAATAACTAATTTAACACGAAATAACATACTTTTTTATATTTACCAATCGTTTTTACATTTTGTTGGTCACCCTACACCATGTGTGGTTGATGAAGTATGTTTTGGTCTCTTATATATTAAAGGATGATTTATTTTCTAAAACGAATTGATTTTCAATAAATTTTATATTTAAAAAAAAAGTTGAACTAGATGGTGTATTAATTTAGTATTGTATTTCCTTAATTAATGAAATGTTTTTATATAGTGAAGAGGTAAGTGTGTATAATCACCTTAAACATGTTAAAGAATGAATAAACAACTTTGATGTAACATTAATACAATGAAGAGGGAGTTGCATGTCAAGAGAGATGCAAAATATGGGTGCCCTCCGTCCTAAATAACTCTCATATGCTTCTTGGTTGATGGTCAAATGACAGAAACTTCACCTCAAAATGAATTATTTATAAGGAGGTTTTAAGTTTTTTTCTGAACAATTATAATACATATAAGATATAATATAAGACTAGTATTTAAATAGAACTAGTATTAAGCTCCCCGCGTTGCAGCGGGAGGCGTAAACCTTACCAAGTAACATCAATGACACACCACGTCTAGTGATTTACTAAAAAAATAAAAAAAAATAAACCAAACAAAAAGTAGACGTAAAAACATTAAACCACACAGACAAAACGTAAAGCATATAAAATAATAAGTAGGTCGATCTAGAACCAGCGCATTGCGATGGAGCCGTTAAACGGGAAAAAATAAGCGTAAAATGATGAACCACACATGCAAGTTACGACGTGCTAACTCTTAAATTTAGACCGGAACGTAAAACGAAAAATTTGTAAAATATGAAAAGTATTGGGCATTAAAGTTGAAAGTAAAATCATATTGGGGCTAAATTATAAAAGATATAAAGTATTGAGTTAAAACAAAAATGTTTAGAATTAATAAAACAAAAAACAAAAGGTGAGTATAACTATTATAGCATATGGTATAACCCATCAAACATAAACAAGTTAGTAATTAGTATATTATAAATTAATGTTCATTCAACTTTGTTGATTAACATTACATAACGAGTCGAACTCAAATTTATATAAATTACACCACTAGTGAAGCTTATTCGTGGCCAGGGGTCCCTGCCGCCCCTCTTTTTTCATCAGCAGTGTTAATTTTCGGTTTAATAGTGTAAATTTTCGGTTCGATAGTAAATTTTTTTTAATAAATATAAAGTCTGCCCCCTGTAAAATAATTTACTTTCGCCCCCGCCCCATCTAAAGTTTAGTTTAAGCTCCGCCATTAAATTACACTCTCCATACACATAGAACACATGCATGTATCTTTTAAGCATTTAGCGGGACCGTAAGTTGTGTTAGTTTAAAGAGTACTCATTGCATGTTACCAAACCACGTCTACTAAATTCCTATCCGTTTCTATAGACCCTACACAAACATAGGGGTTCATGAGTGTATACAAAACATAAATATGAAAGAATTACAAAAAGTGTATAAATACTTATATATGTGTTACATTAATTACGATATACGAGACAATTATATAACTTTACAACTACATCGATCTCTTTCAACGTGTCACTATACGTTCAAATTAAACACAATCTACAAACGTCTACATGAGACGATTAATAACATACATAAAATACATCATGTAATAAACGCGGTGATATATGTATATTTAAATACATTACCTAACATTTTAAACCAATTTTAGAGAGATAGATATGATACATAGATGCAGTGAGTCAGAAGAGGCATGAAAAATTAAAAGCATACTGTCAGTTTGTGTTTGTGTATGATCTAACCAAACCTTTTCTTCTCTCTAGGACCAACCTTTTAACATATTCTCTTAACACCAGTACCATTGTTTATTTGTCCCACCCTTCATCAACTCAAACATACCTTTCCTTCATATAAATATCACACCTTTCTTGCACCAAAAAGCACCACCAAAAATACACAAATTTATACACTACTACACCTTACTTGTTAGGTTCATCTTTAAGGGGATAATTGGTCATCAACAACATCATATCAAAATTAAAGAAGGTGATAGCATGGATTGGAATGATCATGTGAATCAGAGACCGTTTATTCCTCGACCTGCTACACAGAGTTCGTTTGCATTTCTTTACAACTATAACGATGATCACTACGTATACCCACCTGGTAATTTAATCATCATTCCCTTTTATGAATCTGTGTTTAGATGGAATATCGTGTTTATTAAATATTGTGTATTTGTGTGTAATTTGGTGTTTAAGTAATTAAGTTCATTAGAGTTTGGAGATGATGTTTGAGTATATACATGATAGAGTCTCCAAACTCTAATACTAAGTCTTAAATTACGTACAATATTTATTACTTGGCCATATTTATCCCATAACTAAATTCTTTTATGGAAAATTCGATTTTAAAAATCAAATTAATACTTATTGGCCGATAATAATCCATACTAATAGTTTGACCAATGATAATTATAATAATCGTTTTTGTTGCCAAGGGCAATTCTTTTAGCATATTCATCATAAATTTACACTTGATTATCTTTTTATTTCGTTGTGTTTCCTATTTTTTTAATAATCATCATAGTGAGCAAAATCGAGTAGAGATTAAGTGTAATTAATGAATGATTATGCTACTAGAATTGTTGTTGACAACAAATACGAAAATTAGGAATATCATTGGCCAAACTATTAGCGTTGATTATTATATCGGTGAATAGATCATAGTTCGAATTATTAATATCCAATTTGTTTTTTTTTGTTAGAGTTTTAATATTTATGCCAAAAAAAGACTATTATATAAATAGAATCTCTTATTATTAGCATACAGAAACCTTATTAGGGTTCCATCACCTCTTATTATATTCGAGGGTTGCATTTTAATGGAAAACTCAAGATCTTCAACGTTTGTTTCAAAGCTTGAAGCATATATGCAAGTTATAAATTTATAACATACATATGTATAATTTCAAATTAACTTCTTGAAGGCACTCGACTCTATGTGAATCGAGAGCTTGTTCGACACAATGATACACAGATATACGAATAGACATAACAATACCGAATCTATATAAGGTGTCACACGTAATTATCTCTATGAAGTACATAGTATTGTACATGTGAGCTATAGTTTTTGGTATGTTTAAACACTGATTACATTATATATAAAAAGATTTTTCAAATGTAAATTATTAAGAAATGTAAACAGGAATAGGGGAGATGAAGCATCAAATGATGCAAGATCCATTCGCAATGATCGAAACAAACCAAAATGAGTACGAAAATTACAACATTAATCAAGACAAGAAGAAAAGGTTAACAAGCGAACAAATAGAAGCACTTGAGAATACTTTTCAAGAGGAGAAGAAACTTGACCCCGATACGAAGATGAAGCTAGCCCATGACCTCGGTTTGCAGCCCAGACAAATCGCGGTGTGGTTCCAGAACCGACGCGCTCGATGGAAGACTAAGCAACTTGAGTGCTTGTATGATGCCCTTAAACAAGAGTTTGATGCTGTATGTATGGAGAAACAAAAGCTTCAAGAAGAGGTATGATTATGTATCATATTAACCTTATTTGCAAATGTTAGTTTTTTTATTATATTTACATGATATTTTTTATCCTTAAAGGTGTTAGCATTGAGAAGCATACTCGAAGAACGAGTTCGCAAGAGACAAGGGGCGGGCTCTAGCACGGGGTACACTTACATGTCCAGTGAAGAGACTGTTGAGAACACATCGACAACCACCATTCCAACCACCAACCAACCTCATCAGCCGACACTCGGTCAACATCATGTCGTTGCTCCCACGAAAACTGCCATGGTCGCCATTGACAACGACTATATGATAAACTATGATCAGACCTCTAGAGCGCCTACTTCGTACTCAAAATGGGCAGTTCTTCCATGAATTCATAGATCTTGTAGCTAGCTAATATTGCTTACTTGACTCAGAGACCATTCAAATAATATTTTTTCAAATTTTGTTGTAACGAGTACAATTTAGGAAAACATGATTTAGATCAGTGTTATTCTCGCTAGATATCTTCAAAAATTACACAAATCAACCCCATTCTTACAGATGGATCATGATTCCACGCTTACTTTGTATGTATACATCAAGCCCAGAATGGCCAGACACCCCTAGACCCTGCGTCTGCGTAAGCCTCGTGCACTAGGTCTACCCTACAAAAAATTCAAAGTTATCAACACGTCTACAAATAATAAAAACCTTAGCTAAAAAGCAAAAACATAACTACTTTTGCCTAACCATGGTAGAAACATGCATTCTCTCATTTTCGACATGTTTTCTAAGACGATTGACTGCTACAAAACTCAAGAAATCCCATGAACTCATGGTTATGGATCATCCTGATGCTTCTGTCCACACCAATGACCCCTGCATATTGATCCAAGGTCACCAATGTACATCTTTTCAAGCACAAAGTACAAGAAAAGTGGATTTAGAAAGTTACCCATTGTGAGAGCACTGGCAAAGATGACCGCAGAAAGAATGAATACTATAAGTGAAGCTCTCTGTAGAAATGCAACGAGTTTTCTTATGATGAATTGGCCCCAGAAGCCAGCCATAATAGATAACGCCATCAGGTATAAAGCTAAAGGTGAAAGAGATTCGTAATGTAAGCCGGCCGTTTTGACCAATTTACTCATGAGAGGGTCAATTTCGGTCGTGTTATTATCTCAAACAGGGCAAATGAAAAATAGCTAAAAGGGAATGGGTCCAAGGGGTCAAACATGTTGAAAGTTGACCGCATTCGGTATTTTAATGCCCTCCTAATCTTTTATTAAAATTTAGACTATTATTGTACATTATATTGATATTGTAATCAAAATTGAAGCATTATTTTATATAAAAAAAATTGAAAATGTGCAAACTAACCTGACTCGGCCCATTTCAAACCATACTAAAATGTGAACCATTTTAACATATTACCCAAATACTCTACCCACCCATAAATTCCACCTCAATGTTGATGAGTATTCGGTCAAGTTTTCATTAACAATATGGACTATGGACTGAAATCAAATTGAGATGAAGATTATACCATGAGGAATTGGGAATCGCTTTAGAAGGTAAAACTCGACCACTGATAACGATGATGAAAACATCATCACAAACGTCGCTGTTGCACTTGCAACCTATACGCACGAATGGCAGGCCTTTTAACATAAATTCTCGCATAGTATACTTTATGTTGAGACTGCTAATAGTTCACCACATGCTTCTTGTTAACAAAATTTATCCCCAAAAATTTAACACCACTTTGTCATTTGGTATAGTTCTATCATAAGATTGATTTTTGGCGATGATATTAATCTAAAATTGTATAAAAGTTGTGTACCTGGGGCATGACACCAATCTCAAGTAAGAGAGGTCCAAGAATGAACCCGCCACCAGACCCCAATAGGCCACCAACAGTCCCACCCAAAATCCCACAAAATGCACAGAACATAAGGTGCGGTGCGGTCCAGTCAATTGCAGCCTCACAAACCGATTCAGGGTTCCCTGTGTTTTTTCTTTTCTTACTTTCTTTGTACAACTTAACGCATTCATGCCCGAATACAGATAGTGCCACTGGGAACTGCAAGAAACATAGATAAGGCTTAATACGAATGTACAACAGAGAGTTATATATTTAGATAACATCATTTAACTTCAAATTACCTGTATTATGGTGACTACCCAATATGATTTGCTACATACTACCAAGTTATTCTGCAGGAAAACATGATTTTTGAAAAGTCAAATGTTTTACTTCTCGAAATCCAATTTCCCATGGGGCAACCTCAATATTTTAGCTTTAAATGCTTCCTGATGTGATATTCTTTCCATAGATTTAGTTTAGTTATTGGGTTTTTCCTCTAAAAACGTTTTAGTTGATTTTGATAAAAAGAATGAATCTCTTTGACTTTTGAAAGTCAAAACTATGCTTAAATTTCGGATGGCGATGAAAAAGAACGTTAAAACTGCGAACCTTAATGATCTGAAGAGCTAGAAAGGCAGCCCATACGACTATTAGGGCCGTAAGCATCTTCCAACGTAAATTGAACCGAAAAATTTGCTGCAGATATTAATTTATAAAAAAAAAAGATTAGACAATTTAATAGGATGATTGGAAACGTGAAAATCAAAAGTTTGAAGTTAACACTGATCACCATTGGCGTTTTCTCTTCTTTAGAAATCAGTGGCTCATACGTGTCTATCAGCACTATTTACAAAAAAACATAAAGTCAAAGAATGATAGGACAATCTTATTAAAAACAATATTTTAAAGTTGCATTTTATCACTACAAAGATTCTTGGATATTCGTGGGACATACATTCACCACGAGAATTAACGTATGCTCGTGGCCTTTCCAGTTCTTTCTGTCATAATATCAAGTAAAAGGGTAATCATAAGATCATATCGATTTTTGCCTTTTATTTGTAACTGGATGCTATAATCTAAATTCAATATAGTCGTTTTCACCTTCATTGCTGTCTCTTCCTTCCACATATCAATAGCCTTGAAGAAAGACCTTAAAGATGTCCCTATCAACAATATCATTCAACAAAAGTGAGATAATGTTTGCCTAACGAACATTTAAGACTCATTTGGATGCAAAAGCAAACAACTAAATGATTAAAGCAATCAATGATCATTTTTTCTTTTGTTGATTTTGAGAACCCATAGCCGTTAACCTCACAAGAACTGTCAATACCCTGCTAACTAACAGAATCGGATAAATCTTCGCTTGTACTCGGAATGTGGCTATCATGACAAGAAACCAGTGGAAGCAAGATTTTAACATGACACCTCTTTTAAAAGGAATCAAGTGCTTAGCTATCAGTGGTCATTAAGAGGTCTACAAACAGAATTATGTTTAAATAAGTCAAACAACAATGACTTCTCTATGATCCTTAGAAAATTCATACAGAATTGTAAAGATTTAGGTTCATTATGATCAATAAAACAAAACATTTAACTGTTTTAATAAACCCAAAAACTAAAAACTGAATCTGTAATGATATAACCACTGAGAAGCTTTACCTGAGAACAGGAGGATGATGAGAACAGTGATGAGCCAATAGGGGAAAACAACACTAAGAGCCACACCAAGAGTGATTCCAAGCATCAACATAGGCTGAAACAGTAGTGCTAAATCATAATCAAGAATTGGTACTTCTTTGCATGGATGTGGTATCCTCAAATTATACCAAACTGATGATGCTGATGCCCCCATTATCATAACTTCAACACAACCCACATCAAATTTCAATCACAAACTCAAATCGAACTCACAATTTCACCCCCAAAACATCCAAATAGAAACTGTACGAAATTATAAATCAATTTTGAGGAAATTGAATCAATCAAGAAACAGAGGAACAAAATCCCAATTCAGTTTCTCATCAATTCGATCAAAAACTGAAATTGAGAGAGTGAAGACCTACACTTAGAAAGAGCTGTATACCACCACCACCAACACCCCCAACTGTCCCAAATGCAGAACCCATGAACCCTATCACCGTCGCTAACACAATTCTCCAATTGAACTCCAATTCCTAAATCAAAACAACAAAGATTAAAAAATATAATAAAACATTATTCAATCAAACATGGGTATGTGATAAAGATTGCAATGTTGAAGCTTACAGGCCATATTTTGTCTTTGGGTTCAAGAATGAGGGGATTTTGGGGAGAACGGAGAAAGGGTTGGTGGATTTTGTGGTTGTAAATGTGAGTGGTGATGATGTAGACGGTGAGGATGACGATGGAGAAGGCGATTGAAAGAAAGAAAGCGAATCCTCGTGTCGCCATTGATGCTCTGTGTGTTTGTGTTTTGCATTGATTGTTGTTGGTGACGATGATTTAGGTGAGTGTGGTGACATGCAAGCTTTCCGCTTGCGCTTTAATGACGTCAATTTTTCTGGAGGTGGTGGTGCGGTGCCTCACGTGTGTTTCAAAATCTAGCAAAATTATAAATAAATACATCATGTTATTATGTTTAAAAAAATCTTAAAGAATGTTAAAATCTTGATTATAGATACTCAAAACTTAGAGATAAAAATAAGTGTTTCATAAGGGGAAGCTGAACGTTTAGAAACACATAATCTAATAAATAAAAGTAAGCATGTCTGAAGAGAAGAGTATGCTCGGAATAAATGTATAGCATGATTGGAATCAAATGGAAAAGATTTTAGATTAGAAAGAAAATTTTAAAATTTAATAAACATAAAAACCAAATAGACTAAAGAACAAACTGGCATTATTCATAATTCATAGTACGCGGTTTTTAATATAGTATATAATATATATTAGTGTTACCATGTAATAACATTGTTTGATGTTTGTTGAAAGGAATGAAATGAAATAAAATTAAAAAACTAATAGAATTTTCAAGTAAAATTACGTTTTATATATTACACGGTTTTTAATATAGTATATAATATATATTAGTGTTACCGCATAATAACATTGTTTGATGCTTTTTAGTACCATGAGGGCTGTTTGTTGAAATGGAATAAAATTAAAAAACTAATTTAATTTTCAAGTAAAATTATATTTTAATGTGTAATGACATATAAAACCCAAGGGAATGTTTCACCTCAAATTTCTTGATTATGGGATTTCAAACTTCTTTCACTTATAGAGGGAGTTTGAAATTCCACAACCAAAGGAATTTTGGATGAAACATTCCTTTGGGTTTTACATTTCATTACTCATTCAAACATAAGTTTACTTGAAAATTATACTAGTTTCTCAATTTTATTTCATTTCATTCCATTTCATTTCATTTATTTTAACCAAACGGCTCCTAAATCTACTTTCAAACACAAGTGCATCTCCATTTGAAGAATAGTTTGTGAAAAGCGGGAGTGATACAAGATAGAAAGGGCTTAAGAGTGCGGAAGCTCTACCCTTTTAAGTTTTTTACTTTAGTTTTATATTTTCTTAATCTTGTTTTTTGTATATTAATGAATCGATTTTTACTTGTCATGTGTCAAGTTGTTGAAACAATCACAAATGATGGTGGCATCGAAGTAGGAAACGCAAGAATGTTAAAATGGATTTTTGGGGTAGCTTGACAAAGAAGGGTGATGAGCAATACATGACCACAAAGGTAGTAGTTGGAGCAAACCTAAGTAGATAGTACCGCTTGATATATGTATTAAAGATAATTTTATATATTTTAATTACCAATTTGGTCGCGTATCATAGTTTGTATCTTATTCTTTGTGTTTTACATTCCGGTCTAAAACTTTTGAGTTAACATACCGCAATGTGCGCGTTGTGTTTTACGTTTCATTAACACACAACAACGGGGCGTATATGGTTCAACGTTAAACGTCTATTTTTTATTCGATTTCTAATTTTCATTTTATCTTTTTTGTTTTACAAGTTTTTTTTATTGTTAATGGCTGTTAGCAACGGTATGACATTAATATTACTTAACACATTCTTATGCTCCCACGGCCCCATCACAACACGTGGGCTTAATATTAGTTTGTATGTATTTTTCTTTATGAATGTCGAGTGGCATTGTAACCTCCAAGAAAAGAATGCTATCAGAGCTCAACACAAATCGTATTATTATACAAGTGGTTACTCATGTCTATTACCATTCTTTATTTGAATTTTACAACAACAATTAGGTTATGTTAAAACAGTACGTTCTTTATTTTTTTCCATATAATTATACTAAAAATCATTATATTTTCTCTCATCTTTCCAATTAAATAATACATTTTATACTTTTATCATTATTTTTTTCTCTCTCCTCTACTCATAATCATTTTAAAAAATATTAAAAAATTTATAAGAATTAAACAGTGATTATTCAAATATACAAATCCATAATAACATTTTATTTTTTATTCACCCATAACCACTCAAAATCATTCCATATAATATACCATACTCACAGACTTTTAAGGACTCCACCGCGGATGCTCTAACTTTTATCATAAAACTATATTGATTAAGGAATATTATGTAGGTGTTTTCAAATTTATAGTATGTAATATAATTAAGAGATTCTTATCATGATATAGAAATAGTAATCTTTGAGATTTAGCGTAGGTTACATAACATATCTCTGCACATATATGTTACTAAAAGAAATTATTTCTTAACCCGAAGGTCAAGGTTCAAAATCAGCATGCAAACACACATAAGATTTGTGAATAACCCATGTGTTTATTATACTAAAAAAAATAACTCAAAAACAGTCAATAAATACATTAACCATAACTCAATATATATCCTCATGGCCTCATAGATATAGACTAAGCCTGATTTCATGACATGAGATTACTATACAAGAAAGCTAAACTCAAAAATTAATATACAAACACATACTAGAAGTAATTATTTCTTAACCGAAAGGTTACAGTCCAAAATCAATATACAAAACACATACAAGATTTATGAATAACCCTTCTACCAAAAAAATAACTCAAGCATTAATCATCCCCTGGGGCTGTTTGGCAAAATAGTTAAGTGTTAGAACAAATTATTAAATGTTAAATCAATAAAAGTTAATATATCGCTCAATTATTCAAATACAAATGTTTAATCAATTCAGCTAAAAGGTTTTAATCATTTAACATTAGACCTATTAAACATTTAACATTAATATAAACATTAAACATTTAACATTAATATAAACATTAAACATTCAAAAACAAATGTCTGAAATCATTTAATGTTAAACCAATCAAATATTCAGATGCTACTAAAAGAGTCCCTCAGCATATCCTCATAACCATAGAAAGCTAAACGCTAACATACCAACCTAGGTCCTACAACTTTAACGACTTATGAGTTAAGAGATCAATGCCGATAGGAAGAACATGTCACTATGTTCTTTCTTCATCCGGCTACAATCAAACACCTCAAAGTGGATTGTAGTTGTTCATTTAGTTGATATATTCAAACTCCAAAACATGTTTTTTTTAATGATTTAGTGCTGTCAACACATTCTTAAATGTTTTTATAGATCATTTAAACCTATTTAGTTGTCAATCTTCTAGATAACCGTTAACCATCACCAAACTATCACTTCCTTCTAATTCTAAATAATTAATTTCATCATATCATTACTGGTAAATAATCTGACTTCTAACACCACATTGTTTATGAACGTTATTACGGGGTCTAGAAACCTTCATATATAAGACGAACAACCCAAAATGCACCATACGAAGAACACAACAAAATACAACAAACTAACCAACACCAAATCCACAAACCTAACATTCATAACACCCCCATTTCACCCTCTACCGCCTACGTGCTTCATCTCCTTCCATGTGTCTCACTTGGGCTTGCCGGAGCACGTCCCCGGTGACGCCCAACGGTGTGTCGTCCACATCGACCGCCGCGAGCATGCCCGGTGATCGCTCTTCAACCTCCACAGTCGTCACCGTTGTCGCGGAATCTCGACCCCGCTCCTGATCTTTCAAATTCATCGCCTCCATTCGCTTCCATGCATCCTCTCTCGTTTTTTCATCAAACATTGCCTATATATTATATGAATCCTTGTTATTATTATTCCTCACAAATTCATTTATCACACGTTACATATGTCGGTACTTATTATGATACATTATTATTATTATTATACCTTCGCTAACATAACGAAAAAGAAAAAAATATTGATCACATTCTACTAACCTTTGTGGAGTCGCTAGTTTCCGACATCTTCTCCTTAGCTTCCTCTTTCTTCCCCGTTAGCAAATCCATAGCTTTTCTAGCGGCTCCGGCCGCCGCGTCCTTCAACTCCGTCATCTTCCCCACCGTAACATCCTTCCCCTCCTTCGCCTTCTCCGCCGTGCAGTCTCTCGTCGCCGCCGCCTTCTCCGCCGTGTAGTCCTTGGTGGCGGCCGCC
>BJCM01099992.1:0-12028 GCA_018326385.1 Flaveria bidentis
TTATTTCATATATCCAAAGTATTTATTAAAATATCCGAAATATCTGAAAATATCTAAAATATTTATTTAATATTTAATATTTTTTAAAATTTTATAAAATTATTTTGGATATTTTGGATATCTGAAATATCCGAATATTCTCAAAATCACTATCCGAATCCGAATCCAAAATTTCAAATATCTGAAATTCGGATATCCGAAATTTCAGATATGCAAATTTCAGATTTTCGGATTCGGTTTCGAATTTGGTTTCGGATTCGGTTTCGAATTTGGATATTTTTTAGCACCCCTAAATTGCACATTGGAGGGGTGGAGGGCAGTGGCCACCAGGCCGGCGACAGCAGCAGCAGCAGCTCGACCACTATAGCAGCAGATGGCGGATAGTGGAATGTGTCGGTTGAAGGTTGGGAATTATGGGAAGGGGGCCGGTTATGTTATTTTTAAGTAATTTAAGCTTTAAAATTTTAGTTGGGCTTAACTAATTTTTGGGTATAATTAAATTTGGGTTTGTTATTGGGTATATTGGGTAATCTGGTTAATTAGTTATTAATGTTTTATAAAATTTAATACTTTTTATAAAGTACTAGACTGGTTTTTATAAAATTTAAAATTTTCTATAAAGCTTTGAGTTTAAAGAATTTAAGGGTAATGTAGTATTTTCTCAAGTGTAACGTAAAAGCATAAAAAATATTTATTTACATAAAAACGTAATTTTTTTACACTATCCGTAAAAAATAGAGGGGTAGCGGAGGCAACCCATCCCAACAAGATATATCCACCCCGGTTATTATTGGATGAAAAACTTATGAAACGCAAATGCTTATATAAGCTAGTTTGATTTGCTCCATCAATTGTTAGTTGATTTTAAATGATTGTAAAGTACATCAAATGCAAGCGTATATGTTAGACAAGTGTGCATAGTAACGAGTTTACATTTGACTAGAATGTATATGAGTATACGAAGGTACATCTTACTCTTAGGGGTTGTTTTCTAACTTTTGAATGATTAATTGAGTATTCAATCAATAAGAGGTCTGAACCATTAAGTGTTGAACCATTAAGAGCTCTGAACTATTAAAAGGTAGTATTTCGTTTAATTATTCAAAGACAAATGTCTGACCAATTCAGATAATATGTCTTAACCATTCAGCATTACACCTCTTAACCATTCAGCATCAGTATAAGACTTAACCATTCAGAGGTAAATGTTTTAACCATTCAGACATGTGCTTGTGAAACAAACAGTCTAAACCATTAAATATTGAACCATTCAGACATATGAACCATTAAGAGACTATCAAAACAACCCCTTAGTTGATTAAAATTATATCTTATGTTAAAGAAACTTAATTCATTGGAAGAATGTGTCAAAAGATTTAATTAGTGAAACATATCAAGAATAATTAACCAATGGTTGATACCCGGTCTTCATTAAGCTAGTGTAACAGTGTTCACATCGGATAAAGTCAAAGTCCAAAAATGAATGAAAAAAAGACCTAAGAACACAATTCATATGGTTGATCCACTGAACGACATCAATGGACCATATCAAGAGTTGCATGAATTTAAAAAAAAATAAGACAAAAGAGTTTCATAGTTGTACCAATTTATATTTTGTTATACCATAATGAGAAAAATGTAAAGAGAAACAAATACACAAGAACACAAAACTCTAATATAACTATTCACTAGAAAGATGAAAAGTGAACACAATCTCTATAATCAAACAAAACAGATGACTAAAGTAATACTAAAAAACAAACTCTCACGATCAATGAGAGATGATGATCATAGATTAGAGTTGATGAAAACGATATAAAGAAGAAAGCGTGAAAGTGTGTGAAGGACTGCATGTATACTACAGCTTTAAGCGTTAATCAGATTTGGCGTTTAAGTTTTATCTTCTTGCACTTCTAGCGTCCTGCTTCATTTTCTATAATATGTGCACAAAACTGGCCATGTTAAGAAAATAATATGAAAATAAAAAGAAGGTAGAACAAGATATTGCTTACAATGAATTGAATGTACGGTATGTACCCTACCTTTAACATTAAGCATGATGGTCGATGGATTGTTCGGCCTAAAAGAAAGTTAAACTATGATTAAGTTAACAAATTGCATACATATCCTTAGGTAAACATGATACGTAAATTGAAAGATAAGTTATAAACAATTCTGTAACAGCTTATGTCCAAAGTAACAACAATATATGCTACTTTTTAATTGAAAAGTATAGTAAAACGTCCAAATAGTGGTAATTTGTAAACGGATGATTGAGAATCAAAACTTGGAGAAAGAAATTGAAAAGATTAAAGTGAAATTTAGGCCTGTAAATAAACCGAGCGAATACGAACATCAGCATGTTCGTGTTATTTAACTTTTACAAACACGAACACATAACTAAACACGATTTTTTGTTCATGTTCGTTTATTAAGAAAATAAAAATATTCGTGTTTGTTCATTAAAAAGCTAAATGAACGCTTCACGAACACAAATAAACAATAATAAACAAACATAACTTAAAAAAAACCTTAAATGACCATTTTGAAACTTTAAGGTGTACTAATGGATATTGAAATCTTATTAAACTTATAGATTTCTAGTATCTATAATCTATAATCTATAAACTATAATAAAAGAAGGTTTTCTTAATACATGTGTCATTAATCTAACATATTAAATGATACGTGTCATTGTTATAGCATATCAAAAAATCATTTTCTTGTCTCTCTCTCATAATAAATACGAAAATTATAATAACATATAAATTGACTTTTTTTAACTAAAATATGCTAAAACAAATATATCTATATTTGTATTTCTTGTCTCTCTCATATTAAATGACAACTATTGTAAATAATTAACTAAATTATTAAAAATCTAAAATATAAATGTAGTTATTTTAATAATTTTTAATCCATATTAAATATAGAGTAATAATTTTTAATTCATTATGTGCTATAACTTTTAAATATTCATTATATTTTTATTTTACCAATGGATAATAACATTTTGAAAATAAAATATTTACGAAACTAATGATTTTGATATATTTTATTTATTTCGCCTATGTAATACATGGGCTCTAATCTAGTAATATAATACACTCATGTTTCAAATATTAACACATATTACCATTTTATTAATATACTAGCTTTAGTAAACCCCTATGTTACATGAGTTGAATAAAAATATTATTAAAATAAAATTTATTATTTATAAAATAATATTTTAAGATATGATATGACTGAAATTATGTATAAGAAATGACTATAAGTAATAAAACAGTTATATTAACTTTTAAAACTTTGTTTTTAATTTTTTTTCCAAAAAAATAAACATTTTTTCTAAAACAAACTGTATAAAAATATCATTTTTAAAAATTTTCTTATTATAACTCCCAAATTTAATTATTTTTGGTTTTATAAAAAAAATACTTTTTAAAAATATCAATTTTAAAATATTTCATATTTTTAAAAAAATTATGCTTTAGAAAACTTTATTATTTCATAAAATTTATTTATTTTGAAATAAAATTAATAAATAGATCTCTTTTCTAGTTTATTAAATTTAAAAAAATGTTAAATAATAGTATTAGTAATTAAAGTAACTATTTAACAGAAGAGAGAGACGGGAAAATTTTGGTGAATATAATTGCAGTGTTGACACGCCTCATTCCAAAATACATTTTTACTAAAATAGAAAGAATAATATATATATATATAAATAAACGAATATAAATTAACGAACATAAAGAAACGTCAATAAACAAACGTTCATGTACGTGAACGAACGAACATAACATGTGTTTATTTTTTGTTGGTTTAATTAAACGATGCAAATTATTTCATGTTCAATAATTTCCTAAATAAACGAACTTTTTCCGCCAAACATTTCATGTGTGTTCAGTTCATTTAGAGGCATAGTGAAATTAATTAATTTGATGGGGGCGGGGGTAATCAAATATTTAGTATTTTATTGATGATTAAAATAAAATAGATTAAAAAATCATATATTACCGTAAAGTCTCAGTTACTTTCATTAGTCTTTTGATTTAGTTCCACAAATATTATCATCACAAAGAGTTGTTATAAAATCACTGAACGGTTGATTTGATTATAATAAAATATGGATTTAAATCTTTGAAAACTTATATTTCTATACATAAACACGCGCATACACGAAATTTTCTATTTAAAGTATGCAACAAAAGTCTAATGTCTTGTGCACTATTATTGAATACCCCACTCTTAAAATTCATTAAACTTTTATGTAGTTTTATTTCGGAAATGAGTTGTAATTTACTGTCATGCTTTTGGAGCAAAACGTCACTGCATTTTGGAGTTTTATGAATTAATTAATAATTTTATGAAGTACAGAACTCGTATATTCTATCATAAGATTCAACATTAGTAAACAGAACAATCTTAAATTAATAATTTTATATAATTTCACAGTTGATAATAGCATGCGAACTTTTGAGTTTTTTTATTGGATGTTTTTTTTAAAAAAATATTGTGTTATACAAACACTTTTTTTTATTATTGAGACACATTATTGTTTTTATCTCTCCATATATCTATATGTATGTATGTATATATATATATATATATCTATATGTATATATATATGTATATATATATATATATATGATAAAATAAATTGAGTGTATCAATAACATACCCCTTTAAAAAGATGGTTATACAATTATACAAACATCCATTTATATTATTAAGATCTCATATTGTATCTATCTCTTTTCATGTATCTATATGTATGTATACAAAGAGATAAAAATATTATAAAAATAAATTGGGTGCACCAATAACATATCCTTTAAAAAAATTATCAAAATATTTTTTTAACCTTTTTTACTTCTCACTCCTAATGTTATTAGATAAACCAAATTATATTAATAATAATGTTTTTGCTTTAAAATCAATAAAACAATTTATTGATTTTTATTTTCTTAAAAAGGTTTCCTAAAAAAATTGTAGCTCTTTTATCTTTTATGTAATATAACTAAAACATCAAGTTAATTTTTGTCAACTTTCATGAATTTTTGTTCTTATGTATAGATAGTTAACTACAATATATTTAAGTGTTGAATGGATAGCTTATATCCTTTTTCCATTTTTAATAAGTACGTAAGAAATATTTTGTAAGGAATATTCTAAAATACATTATATTTTACAAAACAACTCAATGGTATGCTCGTAATTCGTAAACAACTCAATTCTATATGTTACAAGACGTTTTTGAAATGTGTAACAAAAAAATTGCATGCACACTTATATATATTTGGTTGGATGGAGATAATATATATAAAGTTGACAAAATAATATCACTGAGAATCTATAAAATATTTCACACGCACTTATAAGTTAGTACAACACTTATAGTTTGTCCTCGTCAATAATATTTACAAACTTTAATCAATAGTACCTAGGGCCGTAAATGATCCAAATATTTGACGAATCGTTCGGCTGAAAGTTCATCTAGTATCTCACGTTTAATAAATAAACGAATATGAAGAACCAATTTGGTTCGATTAATTAACTGAACAAACAAGAACAATAATTATGTTTGTTCAATTGCATTTGTTTGCTTTCGATAATATGTTTGTTTGTTTACGTGCCTTCATGTTTACTTGTTATGTTTGTCACTAAAGGTTTTTTCAATACTTTTGAAGCCTTTTTATATATTTTCACATTTATTTAATTTTACGTCACCAATCAAAATTGGCTCAAATTAATCGTGATATATTATAAAATGTTTGTAAAACTCTCATTTGTATTTTTAATTAAAAGGATATAACCCACAATTTAAATATATTTATTTATGTAAGATAACAAAGGTTCACCAAAGTGGACGAAAATTTAATATGACATTTTAATTATGGGGGTTAATTTTGTTACGTAAATAGAAAAAAAAAACTAAAATATTTTCAGGAAACCTTTTTAGAAAAATAGAATCCAATAAATTGTATTAGAAACTTTTTTAAACATTTTTAGAACAGTTACATTATTTTATTATAATTTGGTTGATCTAATAACATTACTTAACGAGAAGGAAAATGTTTTGAAAAACACTCTATTTTAATAAATCTTTTTCAAATAACATCCATTTTGTTAAATAAGATTTGATCAACATCCGTTTGAAAAAAAAAACTCGCAAAGTTTTATTTTAAAATGACTTGAAAATTTATAATTCTATTTTTTATCATTACCTTCCCTGAGATATTGTTACTACTTAATGAAAGCTTGAATCAATCTAAACTTAGATGATCATTTTCTAAGACTAGAAAATTATTTGTGTGTATTTATATACATCATACATAATAGAGTAAATTACACAGAAAATCCCTGGGGTTTACACGTATTACAAATTTAGTCATTACTTTCAATAAATTACAGATATTGGCCTGAATTTTGCATGACATACAAATCGACAGTCCCTAACACTAATTGAAATTAAGTTTCTATGTTAAGTCAACGTAAAATTACCAATATACCCTTAAATTTAAAAACTAATACTTTTGTAATAAGGGAGAAAAGCATATTTTCCCTTGTAAAAATGATTAATGGCATATATACCCAACCAAAAAATTTTAATGCATATATCCCTTTTCAAAACTTTATAATAGCAAATATACCCATTTTCATTAAAAATAATTTATGTAATGAATAATTTACCTTTATTCTTATTAAAACTTCATAATTTTCAAAATTCCCCTTATTCTTATTTAAAACGTACACATAGTTCTTCATTTTATACTTCATAACTCAAAATTCCCTTTATTCTTATAAAAGTGCAAGATGTTTTTATGCGTCATCATTCAAGTGAATTGTACGTAATATAGTTATACAAAAGATGAAAAAGATCCCACAAAATAGATAATGAAGAAAGAAGAAAACTCATTAATCCATACATTAGCTCAAAAAATATTCAAAGATTTGACATAACAATAGCCAAAAACCAAAATCAAATGCCAACCTTTTAATCCAGATACCAACAATAACCAAATATTCAAAGATTTGGCATAACAATAACCAAAATATTCAAAGATCTTGAGGTGCCGAATTTTTGCAAGTTTTTTATGGTGTTCGTACTCGCCACAACGCCCACATTTATGTCTTTTTTTATGGTTCATCACTTGCTTTATCCTATTCTTTCTTGGTCTCCCAGGAGGCCGTTTGATTTTAGGTGCGTATATCATCTCACCGGTCTGCACCCATTGATTCTTTGTAGGCATATGAGCAACTTCAGAGCATAAGCCAGTTTATATTTCTCAATCGTGAAGTAAGGATCTACAAACTTATCCCATTCTTCCCTTATGAATGCAATAAAATCGGATGCATGTATACATGGAACACCTCTAACTTGCCAAACCTGACAAGTGCAAGTTCGCTCATCAAGTACAACCTCCCAACGTCTTTCCCTATATTTGACTTCGGCTCGATTTTCACCACCTCTACATACTTCGTACTCACCCAAATTCTGCATACAAGATAGAAACTATATTAACAAAGTTCACACAAATTTAAAACAATTAAGTTAAAACAAAATATATAAAATTACACTAATTTGGAGTTTGTTTGAGATAACTCTTAGTTTTAGGTACTAGTGCACACTTCCATTGGTTTAGAATCCTCTTTTTTTGTCTAATAGTACCATAATCTTTTCCCTAATAAAATCAAGGAGGTCAAGAACCGGCTTATAACGTAATTCACCAATCCAAGAATTAAATGCCTTAGATATGTTGTTAGTAAAGTAATCACACTTGTATGTTGTCCCAAACTTGGATCGACTCCATATTTTGTTGTGATTCTTGGTAATATATGCCAATGCTTTTTTACTTTTTTCACCTATTTCAGTTAGCTTATATTTCACCACACTAGCAATCCATCCTTGAGATGCAACTTTGTTACCACCCTTGTTGCTTCTAATGGAAAAATGTGCTTCTATAAATGTCTTAACCCGCATATAATTCCATACATAGTTTATAAACAAAAAATAATAATTTCCAACAAACTAATAAAGTTACCTCGAATGTAATTCCGTCTTGCTTGAGAGAGGCATGTATTCTCTATTTATAATATTTGTCTACACACTTAGTTGTGACTCGTGTGGGCTCACTTTTCTCAAATAGTGTGGAATCATATTTGATTGGCGATCCAATCAGGGAGAACACAGTTCAGATCAATCTAACGATTAATGAAACGTTAAGAATGATTAGAGAACGATCAACTGTGATCTATGAACTTGGAACAGGTTTTCTTGAGTCTCTGGACGACTAGGGTACGATTATGTGCGTAGGTATTTGAATTGTTACGTTTTCCATGAATTAGGTGGTATTTATAGGTTAGGGTCTTCCAATCGTACAAATGAACCATTAGCATGGTTCAGTCGTGCGACTGAATCATGCGGTTGATCCATCCGCACAACTGAAGGTTCAGTCGTGCGACTGAGTCAATCGTATGTTACAATCATGCGACTGGTCCAGTCTCCTGGTTCAGTCGTGCGACTGGTCCATTAGCATGAAGTATTCATGCGTATGGTCCATTAGCATGGTCCATTCACATGAGAACTTCACACGATTCAGTTTAAACACATTTCTCAACCATTATTGACTAAGAACTATGTAAACAACCACAAACCTATATAGTTAGTTCAATATACGTTATTACGCAATAAACAATGAAATATTAAACATTATAAGCATCAACCACACTTTTTATTTCATTCATACTCATTCGATTACATATATGTAAGACATGATAGACATATTATATTAAGCTCCTAAACTAGGTACACATGTATCAAGAAACTCCCCCTTGGACCTAGTTTACATCATTGTCTAATATTCTTCATTAGCTCATCAAACTTATTGTACTTTTCCTCTCTTGTAACTCCGGCATTTATCTCAAACGCAGAACAGAGTCGTATAACATTTTGAAACTGGAGGGCTTGTACAATGTCTTGCGAATCATAAAACAATGGCCACTTGTATAATGTGTATACATCATCAGCAGACAAGTTAGTCAGCCACATAGGGTCAAATACCCGAATAGTATCCATTTGGCTCTTCTTTTGCATGACTATAATAGCTTCACCTGTTCTCCAATCGTAATACCACCACTTAAGGTGTGGAGTGAAGTCCTGTGGCATTTCGCTTAGAGGGATTTTGGACATAGTATGCGAAGGACTCTATTTCAGCACTACCTTAGGCTTTCTAGTAATGGAATCAACTTCAGACCTTCTGATGTACCTCGTCGGTTGTTGAGGTCTGAAGTTAACCCACCTGGTGTGGTATTCTTTCCTAAATGCAGCCTCAAACCAGGCTGACTTCTTTCTCAGGTCAGCATATATCAACTTTAGGCGTGCCAGCTAGTTGAGCTCAAAACCAGGGAGAGTCTTTAGATCGTGTGGAAATCTAAAGTACTCTATGCCCTTTTCTCTCTTCACTGCATATACATTTAGATCCTCAAAATAAGCCCATGTTATGATCTTGCCTGAAACTTTTAGGTGTTTCTGGACTTTATACAGCATGGTGTAGACGTTAGGCTTTTGTGCAGTGCGCATGGCTCGGATCTCAGCAAAACAGGCCGCCCATTCAGCCTTTTTGATGTCAACATCGGCATCCGAGGCTTGGGCTTGACCCTTATTTTTCTCCGTCTCTTTCTCCATCAGATCCAACTTGTCAAATATATCACTGCCGAGAGTATCACCCAAGTTGGGGACTACATTTCCCTCTCGGTCAGTGTACTCTGGATAATGGTCGGTGGTGATATCCTCTATCTCGATTTCATCTATGTCGTTGAGCTCATCGTCACTTGTAACTTCAAAAGTAGGAGCGTCCTTGACAATCTCGTCCGGGTTGAGCCGGAACATCTCAGCAAGCTGTTAATCAGTAAGGTCATGAATGATTTCTCCTTCTTCAGGAGTATAGCTTACATACCTTCTTACTATCCCTTGCAAATCAAGAATCATTGTAAGTTGAGACTTGATTTGTTGAAGGGGAGTAACATCATACTCATCTTGCTGAGATGATTGATATTCTTGATTTAAACATGTAAATACATCAA
This sequence comes from Flaveria bidentis, assembly GCA_018326385.1. NCBI lineage: Eukaryota > Viridiplantae > Streptophyta > Magnoliopsida > Asterales > Asteraceae > Flaveria > Flaveria bidentis. The sequence continues at coordinate 10,090 of BJCM01099992.1, forward strand.
CAATTAGTAATTAATCAAGACAATCAAACATTTTATAAAGATACATAAACATTAAGTACATAAATTTAATACATGATTCAAGTACAAAAGCTTTCAAATACATAAATATCTAAGCATTACTTTTGCCTTGAATAGCTGGCTCGTCAGCCGGAGGGGCTGAAGATGGGGCTCCTTGATCCTGAGATTTCTTTGACCTTCGCTCTCCAGCCTGTGTGGATGTTGATGCAGTTGCATCATCTCCTTCATCCTCATCTCCTCCCTTCTCCTCTCTTTCATCTCCATCACCTTCTGCATCAGTCTCATCATCATCATCCTCAGCATCCTCATCATCACCATCATCATCTCCTTCTCTGATCTTGAGAGGCTCATCTTTGGAGCCTTTGAGTCGTAGCATCAACTTCTTGTTCTTCACCTCAAGATCATCTATCCTCTGAACTGAAGAAGTCTGCAGCTCACGAAGCTCAGTAATCTCCTGTCGCTGAGCTGCTATCTGCTGAGCCTGAGCAGCATTGAGTTCAATCAGCTGATTTAGTTGTGTAGCTCGTTACGCATCAGTAGCCAGCAGCTTAAGCACAATTTGGTTTAGATTGGCCAACTACTACTCTAACCAAACAGTGGGCAGAAAGGATGCAAAGCTCAGTGGGACCTGAGATGAAGTCTCGGCTCGATGCGTGGTGGTAGTGGTGGTACCTGTGGTAAAGATGGGTGGTGGTATGGGTGTAGCTGGTGGAGGTATGGTTGTAGATGTGGAGGGTGGAGGTGTGGTGAGGGTGGTGTGGTAGTAGTGGTGGAGGGTGTGGTAGTGGTGGTGGAGGGTGTGGTAGTGATGATGGGTGGTGTGGTAGTAGTGGTGGATGGTGTGGTAGTGGTGTTGGTAGTTGTGGTGGCGGTGATCAAGGTGAATCTTCGTCTCTTGCTCTTCATCCTGTGAGGCTGAGCCATCCTTTTTTTCCTTGATACCTTCGAGGCGGATGCTCCCATTTGGCTGTTGGGCTGGTCCGGGGTGTAAGATGGATCAGTAGCAGCCTCCCTAGACTCACCTTGGCGTCCACCTACCGCCCTAATCCCTCACTCGGTGGCAACCACCCTGTTGCCCACCGTCTGAACTAACGACTCCTCATCGCACTCCTCTTCCTCATCAGGATGGAAGTTCTGATGGAATCCTGCAGTCTTAGCTCCTCTGTGGGTGGGTGGCAGAGATGGAACATCTGTGGTAGTGGCCCTAGATTGGGTGGGGCCAGTATCTCCACCATCACCACTATCATTATCATCTGAATCATCGGATGGGAGCACAATCGGCTCAGAATCTGAGTCACTATCATCGTGACGCCACTTGCTTTTCATTGGCGCCACGTAGTCCTCTCGTGCCAAATGCCCAAACAACCTCCTTGTGAAGTCGGCTGGATCGGTAAACATCCGAGCACGTTCGTGACGGAAGGATAAATAACAACAAACCAAGAGACAATCAATAATACGAACTATAATTGAATGGTTTCATTGATAAAATCTAACGATTACAAGCTCGTTACAACATAAGTGTAACACCCGGATAATTAAAAAGACAATAAAGGAATAAAAAAGGTAGCAAATGCAAATTTAACCCAAGTTGGAGGGTTAAAAGTGTCAAAAGGACAAAAAAAAGTATAGAGAGTTGGTGTAAAAAGAGGGCATGGCCGCCCATTCTCCTATCACGACCTTTTCAGACGAATTTTAGAGAGAGGAAGAGGAGAACATTCGGATCTTTGAAGAAGAACAAGAAAAAGGTCGGATTTCAAGGTAGGAATTCGAGGGTTTATGTGTTTTGTTGAGTTCTTGCTTCGGTTATGTGCTTATGTATGTTGTATGTTCGGTTGTGTGTGTGTTCTTGGTGGGTTTAGGTGTTCGAACTCCCTTACAGTCGGGTTTGAAGAAGTCTTGCCCGAAGAGTTGTCAAGGTGAG
>BJCM01100008.1:0-18077 GCA_018326385.1 Flaveria bidentis
AATTATATAACTTATACACACACTATTATTATTATTTGATGTTATTTAACCAACTTAAATAACATTACAAATAATGTCCATGAACAAAATATCCTTATAAGTTGTTTCATCTCATATGCAATTTATTTAGAAAACCCATTTTCTAAATTGGTGTAATTATTTAATTGCATGATCATATCATCAATTAAATATTTATATTGGTGTTTGCTAAACTTGTTATTGGGTATGACCCGACTTGGATCATTACGTACTAACCACATCAATGTTCTATGTGTCTTGGGCATAAAGAATCCAACACTCCATTTATTTACTTTACACTTTTCGTAATCACAATCAGCCTGCTTTTACCCGAGCCTACTTTGACCCATTACCATCTTACATTCTATTCTAACCGGTATGCTTTATTTGTTTTTGTAGTTTATTTAAACGACTTTAGTATTCAAAATTTTTGAGAAACTAGATTAATGATTGAATAGGTTCAAAGCCAAAAGCGGCCCAATGTGTAGAAGTTAATCTTGATTGGTTAGGCGATATGTTTGAAAGCAAAGAGATAAACCAAAGGGGTTGAAGATATTGTTCAAGTAAATGTTTATTAGTGTTAGTTTATCTAGTTTTTAGAAGTTAATATTTGAGTAATAAGATAACAATTTTTATGTTGAGGTATTTATTATTTGCTGCTTATAACTAGGAGTTAGAACTCTAGTAGGAGTTTTGTTTGGCAAGGAATTGTTTTGTATGAATAAGGGTGTGTATTAAGTTTATTTGTGTGGTTTGATTAATAAAGAAGAAAAGAGCCGTGGGGAGTTTCCCACAAAATAGCAGTGTTCTTTCATGTGGTCAAATTGATCCATGGGCCATGATTGGTTTTAGAGCTTGGTGAAGTTCATATGAAGAAGGTAGAAGGAAAACCAAGACGTGTGAAGGCAGTCAACTCACTTGAGAAGACGGAATGCAACAGCGAAGCGAACAGATAGTGAAGCAAGAAAAAGAGATCGTATTCATTCGAACATTCAAAAAGATCATATTAGCATGAAAAATACGGAACGAGACAATCAGTGTGACGTCAAGAAGGTTTTGTGTGAACCAAGAAGAAAATATCTTGAGTAAAGGCTATGTGCTATCGAGAGAGGAAGAAGGGCTACTGGTTGGTGACGTGTAGAAAGACCAGAAATGGTGTTGGCTGGGCACATGCAAGATTGAGTAGGAAAAATAGAAGGGAAGGACTTTGTTCGCAAGAAAGGAAAAAGAAAAAGCTGAGTTGCCATAAACTTAAGTCAGGCCTTGTTGTGGATACGGTTTGCACATAATTCGATATTTATGATGTGTCTAGTCGAAGGAAAAAATGGGTATTAGTTATTATTTGGTTTCTTGGTATCGAGATGTACAAAAAGAAAAAAAAGGCAGTGGTGTTTTTCTTGGTGATACTATCGAGCGCGAGGAGTTAAACCAAAGGCTGAACGTAGTTTTACCATCTATAATTGTTTGAATTATTTTGTTGCTGTGCGTTGAAGCTAAAAAACGATAGGAAATAGAAGGTGATGTTTTTAATAGTGGGCTATTCATAGAGGAATTAAAAGGACCGGAGTAATGAGCAAGGCAAAGGAAAAAAAGAAAAGAAGATAACAATCGAACATAAAAGAATTGCAAGAGACAATAGACAACAAGAACCAAAGCAAGCCACGAAGAAGGGAAAATGGAAATCATTGATGGCTTGATGAAACTAAGAAGAAGCAAGAAGTAAGATTGCTGAGAAAATATGATAAGCAAGCAAAGTTTTTGTTATTGGGTGCAAGAAGTCGAGATTCATTAACTAGATTGTTAGATCTAGAAAGGCTGGTGCAACCAAAACCAAACACTTAGACTATTTTGGTACAACTAACAAAGGACTTCCGAAGCTAAAAGTGGAACTTCCAAAGCCAAATGGTTCGAAGACAAGTGCAAGATCAACTTCCGAAGGAAAACTCCAACTTCCGAACACAAAGTCTCTGCTCTTTTGAATCTTCAACACTTAGAAGAAATGAAGACTACAACTTCCGAAGTATGAAGTCCCAAGGAAGCCTCGGAAGAAGTAGCCACTTCCGAAGTATAAGTGGCTTCGGAAGAAAAAGTTCTTTCGAAGCAAGTAAACCTTCGGAAGTAGCTACTATGAATCAGTGGACATAAGTATGGTCTCTCTGACACTCCGCTGTAGACTTCTAATATACTGCATGGTGTTTTTTGTAAAACCCATGTAGTTGACTATACTTTATTCCACTGTTCACCTTTATCGGTTAGTACGACTGTCAATTTTAATTGGTGACAAAAGGTAAGTCATGGACATGTCATGACTACCAAATCTTAGATAGGACATTATCTAAGATACCTTAACTATAGCTTTGTAGTATTTGCTTTAGTTATAGGATTCCAACTGGTATCAAAGTATATCCGGCTGTAGGTAGTAGTGTATATAGTTTCTCATTGTAACTCATGTAATATACTTGTAAGAGTCTTGTAATACTGAGTTGAGAAATAATATATACAAGTATCTTGAAAAACTATTCTTTTGTGTTTGATTTGATTTACTTAGTATATTATCATCAACTCTTAGAAGGATTCTGTTTCATCACAAACCCGAGTGTTATAGTAAGTTTGAGAGAGAAATACTTGTGTTGAGAACAAAAACCGATCCTGCATAGATGGTGGACCAAAGACGGGTGTTACTTGGATTCAAAGATCTTGGAGGTAGAAGTTAGGATTAGGGGGTAGAATGTAGAAGTTAATCGTGATTGGTTTAGTAAGTTTGAAAGCAAAGAGAAAGCATAGGGGTTCAAGATAGTGTTTAAGTAATAGCTTAATTAGTTTTATGTTTTACTAGTCTTTAGAAATTAGTATTTGAGTGGTAGTATAAGGGGGTGTTTGATTTTCGGCTGATCGGGCGGACTGGCTGACTCGGTCAGCTGGTCAGCCCGTTTGATATGCATTTTGTGTCTGGCTGACCGGGTCCAAAGAGCTGACCCAAACCTGAAATTAAAAGATGTTGACCCATTCTCTTTGGAGACAAACCCAACCCCCTGTGCGACCAACCCTCCTTGCTCGACCCACCCGACCAACCATCGACGGCGACTACCCACCCACCCTATGAGCGCGACCACCGAACGACCAGCCTCCTTCGCGACCGGTCCCTCCTGCACGAGAGCCCTCCTGCACGACAACCCTCCTACTCGATGACTTCCTTGCTCGACCACCGACGATGACCACCCCACCCACCCTATGAGCGCGACCACCGAACGACCAGCCCCCTGCGCGACTGGACCTCTTGCGCGACCAGCTCCTCCTTTTGCGCGATGTATAGTATGTTAAGGGGTTAGAGAGTTGTGGTAGGCAAAGGATGAAAGGAGTTAAGAGAGTGTGAAGAGCGAATGCGTGAGCACGTTTGTGAATTGCTTGGAGTCTGTTGGGGGTTAGAGAGTTCACCCGAGGCTAGCCCAAAAGTCACCCATAAACATAAACCAAGAACCGATACAATGCATGCTTAATGGTTTAGTAGCTATGGTGATGGTGGTTGCAAAGAAGCGTGAAATAATTTATAAAAGGAGTTATTATCATTCAGTAGAACCAGTCAGATACTAAATCAAACAACCAAGTTTCAGTCAGATGTAGACTCAGTCAGTATCTAACTGGGTCAGCTTCTGACTTAGTCAGATGTTATTGAGTTAATTTTATCAAACAACCCCTAATTCTTTGGTGTTTGAGTTATTTATTTGTTTTGGGATAATTATTAGTGATTAGATTTATTATTTGCTCCTTTTAATTAGGTGTTAGAAGTCTAGTAGGAGTCTTGTTTGGCAAGGATTTGTTTAGTATTAATAAGGGTGTGTATCAAGTTTATTTAGGTGGTATGATTAATAAAAAAAAGTCTTGAGGAGTTTCTCATAAATATCTGTGGTTTCGTGTGTATCTAGACCAACATAATTTGTATTCAAATGTTGACATCGTCTTAAATTAGGTTATTTAGAAAAAAACTTTTTGTAATCATGTTCATTTACTTATTATGACCCATTACCCATTTAGTTCTATTCTTATTAGTACATTTGGTTTCAACAACTTAGTATTAAAATTTTTTGAAAGACAAATCAAATGTGTTAAATGGATTCGACAGGTTAAATCTGCCATATACTAAATCATTTTATCTATGATATTTTCTTCGTAAATCATAGTCGTTTACCAGTTTTGAAGCGAACACGCTTTGATCCTTTACCCATTTTAGGGGCCGTTTGCTTGGTTTAAAAAAGAGCGAGGCGCTTCGAAGCGTTTAGGTACCAAAAATTCGAGACGCCACGCCTTAAGCGCGAGGCGAGGGCTTCACGAATGCGAGGCGATATAACTAAAAATAATAATAATAATAAATTATTATGCATGACACATTTCACTTCATAATCATAAACACAAAACATATTTAGAATTTAAAGGTTAAAACATAATTAAACATCTTTAAAACATAAATAAGTGTCTCAAATCAACCATTCATCAACAACCCAAGCCTCATCTCTCTCAATATCAAAGGGCTGGAGTAAGAATCGAAGGGCTGGAGTAAGAACTGAAGGGTTGGATTAAGAACCTGATGTGAATGGCAATGGGGCTGGAGTAACCACTGAAGTCTGAACAACCGATTGATGATTTAGGGTTTTAATCTAAAGGATTTTGTTTAGATGATATTGAGTTGTGGGTTGGGCCTGCTATTGATTAAAATAGAGAGATAGGCCAGAAGTTGATCTTGATAAAAAGCCCAACATTTAACTAAACTTGACTAGGCCTGATATTGACCAAACATACATGAAACACCGCTTCACATCGCCTAACACCTTACTGAAGCGGCGCTTCAGAGCGCTTCATGTACATTTGCTGCCCCGGTGAAATAAAGCGCTTCGCCAAACGCCTCTAGCGCCTCACACTTTAAGCAGTGCCTCAGAGCTCTTTTTTAAACTAAGGCTATTTGGTAGCATCTGAATCAGCCTCTTAATGGTTCAGATGTCTGAATGGTTCAGCACTTAATGGTTCAGACTGTTTGTTTTGCGAGCAAATGTTTGAATGATTCAGATATTTGCCTCTGAATGGTTAAGCATTATACTAATGCTGAATAAGAGGTCTAATGTTGAATGATTCAGACCTCGTAATGGTTTAGCAGTCAATGGTTTAGACCTCTTATTGGTTCAACACTTGATCATTCAGAAATTGTCAAACAACCCCTTACATTCTATTCATACTAACATGTTAAATTCATTTCCCTATTTTATTTCAACAACTTTAGTATTTAAAAGTTCTGATTTTACGTATTGTATGGAGTTTATAGGGTGAAGATTGCGAGTTGTCAAAGTCGTCTAATTCCAGAGGTAAGAGACAAGTATTGAAGACAGTGATGGAGTACTCTTATGAACCTGAGATGGAGGAGGTATTTAAATATTTGTATTTTTAACAATGTCTTTCTAAATTATCAGGATTCTGATTTGACTTGCCTATTATTTTCTATATATATATATTTCAACTGTCATGGAGGTGATTTAGGATGAATTATTTGATGTTAATATGAAAATTTATCTTTTTTATGTTTCCACCTTTTGTTTTCTTTTATACTTTGCTAAATTTTTTAATGGTACTAAAGTGTTATGATTTCTTTCATATATGTTGTTTTATGCTTTTAAGCTGTGATATCTGTGGAAGTCTTTTTTTTCTTGTTTTTAAAGCCATTGCCTTTCACATTTGTATTATTATTTGTGGCGGCGCAATGAGTGGATATATATTTGTGTCTGTTTTTTATGTTGTTAGAAGGGCTTCTTTTTTTGTGTGTAAATGCATGTATACATGCTACTGGTTTGAGGCTTTTTGGTTTAATTCTAAGTAATGCATTTATATTTTCATCCTTTCAATGTTATCAATTTGGATTTCTTTTTTTTTGTAATGTTTTAAGATAAGGTCCATTTCGATCTTTCTAAGTTCTTCTTGCATGCATGTAGAATTAGTACTTAAATAACAAATATATTGTATTATTATGTTTTTGTTAAAGCTTTAAAGATTTACTCTAACTTTGCATCTAAGCCTTATGTTCACCTTTTATGCCGTTTTTTTAATTGTTTTATGTATGGGTTTTATGCATTCTGTGTACACAAGCATCTAGTAAAAAGGTCCTTATTTGTGCTTGATGTTAGAGGTGGTAACTTTGACCCATTTAGTTATAAATGCGTTGTTTTGGGTTATCTTTAAAGGGTCAAACTGTTCAATGCAAAATAATAGCAAAAGGGAAACGTTAAAATGGGTCGAGAGTCGCACAAAGTGTATTTTTGATGCAAACTACCTTCTAAAATCATTCTATTCACTTTATTATAGTACCGAAATATATATAGTTTCTGTAATCATATTTGTCACACACTAGTTGTTTAAAGTTGGCAAAAAATGTTTTAGGCCAAACCACACCAAAATTACGCCTTTGGATCGGTAGCCCAACCAGCCCATTTTGCTATCTATATTTGATACTATTTTTTAAGCGGTATTGAGTTTTTCACACTAAAATTTCATTTATATTTTTTGTCTCCTTTCATTTGAATCTGAAGTTTGTTTAGTAGCTTGTCTTATAATAGCTGTTATAATATTCTAACATTGACGTGTATTTGCATAGGCTTATCGAGCAAGCATGCTGAAGGCATTTAAAAAGACCCTTGATGAGGGAGTTTACTCCTTCATAATTGGTATGGTTATCTGGGGCACAAGTGCCAAGACTTGTTGTATATTAAGGGTTTATATTCTGTCTTTATCTTGCATTTGTGTTTTAAATTTGTAGGGTTTATTATTATTTCAATATATATTTGATTAACTAGCTGTCTAGAGTTGGTGATCACATCTTTTTGCATATAATGCTTGGAGAAGTATAATACTAATTTTTATCACAAATTCCTTGCATATGGTTTAGAAAAGAAAATAATTGTATCCATTATAGAATAAGTGGTGATTAAACACTAGTCAATTTACACTAACAACGGATGCAGTTTTGTCGTTGACCAAATTGACTTATTTGTTGTTGCCTCGGCTTAGTGGATGACCGCAATCTGCGGGTAGCTGATTTTGCTCAGTTTTGGGCAACTGCTAAGGTATACCTCAATTCTCTCATCCTCACAATCTGTGTTATCTGGTGGGGCCTGTTTCTTCATTTTTTCTATGCATTATTATTTTTTAATTTTGATAGAACATTAAGTTCAGAAATAAAAAGTTGTGTTTGTTTAGTAAGGCATTGGATTTTCTAATTCAACTGAAATTAAATTTGCTGATATTACTGATAGCATATGGTGTTAAATTAGCAATGCCATTGTGCTTATAAACTATTGTGAAGTAGCGATGGGGATTTACATAGATTTCTTGTGGCAAATTTGTAAATCATTTATAAAATGGCTTAATATGTCGGTCTTGTGTGGATCTTTAGAGAACACACAATAAATCACTTTATTATTATTATTATTATTATTATTATTATTATTATTATTTTCATTTTGTTATGCTTTTCAGCAAAGTTACTATGTGGGTAGAAATATGAATTAAGGCAATGAAGGGTTGGTGCTCTCATATATCCTTGTGCTGTAATATTCTCTGCATTACCAGTAAATCTGGGATTGTTAATCTAAGAAATGCCTGTCCATTACCATTACTAGTTGATGTGGATAAGCAATTCTGATCCAATACAAGCCAACTATCTTCAAGAATTATATTATCTCTCTTTCGTATTTATTGAGTTGTGTTAGTTGTTTCAAATATGTTGTAAAAGGCACTCAAACCCTGTTGTCAATAACGGCTATAGCGACCGTATAGCGCGCTATGTAGCGAGGCGACCATCCCTCGCTATTTGCAGATAGCGACTGCATAGCGGAATGTTTGATTTTTTTTTTATGTTTTTCTGATAAATATGAGATTTAGATGATTAGTAATAGAGTGTTTTAGTTATTTTAGGGATGTTTGCTTAGATTTTCTTCTACTTTATTGCTAAACATGGTTATTTCTTTAATGTAAAACATTCTTACATATTATTCTACTTAATCGCTAAACACGAAATAGCGGTCGCTATTTACCGCTATTCGCTACATAGCATATAGGTGGCTTGTCGCTATTTGCCGCTATTCGCTATTGATAACTATGCACTCAAATAGTGCAGAGGCTTGTTGTTGGCTGCTTTGTTTTAGAGGATAGGGAATTGCATTAAAGGTGGTTGTTAAGCTATAATGCATCGAGTCATTGCCCACTAGTGGGGAATAAAACATTCCCTACTATCATATAAATGTGTAATGTGCTTGTGTATGATTATAGATAATCATATTTTTATTTCTTAGTACTATTATATTAATTTTCTTATAGAAGTTAGTTATATATTAATGTGTGTATAATTATCCTATTTCAAAATATTTGTATATATAATAATTATACATAGGAACACAGTTTTTCGTTGTATTTTTTAAAACAAACTTCTTTGGCTTGTCTATTATTATCACTACTAGCTGAACTAACATTAAACATTCTTACATCATTTTCTGAACTTTGCATGTATTGTCTCAGTTACGTTCCTTCTTTTCGTACCTTGTTCTTTTTCATCTGAGGTGATAGGCTTATGTTTAGTTGACTCTATGCCTTTATTAATTCAATGTTAGAGCACAAATAATCTTTATATTATAAAGAAAATGAAGATGCTTGATTATAGACTTGTACCGCTAATCAGACTTGTATAGACGCATACATATGGAAATAGCAAAACTGTCATCTGGAAGTATCTATAGCTCTTCAATAACATTTTGTATTTATATTTATGTATTTATCATAAATATCAAAATCTGGCTGGCCTATGCCTATGTATCAAAACACATATGCAAATCATAGCCATGGTTGTCAATAGCGACTATAGCGCGCTATATGACGCGTACAGGCTGAAGGGCACTATAGGGTGGGTTGCGATGTAATAGCAAGCGGTTAGCGATTTTTTTCTTTTTCTTTTTTAAATACAAATAGCGACCAATGGGTTTTTCTTTTCACTTAATGGACCGATTATAGCTGCTGACAACCAAGCGATTCCTCTTCCTTAGAGCCTCCTTCATCATTGTTGGCTCTCTCATCGTTCAATTTATGATTTTAGGAGGGTTATTCCACGTCAATTGTCTCCTGTTAATGATGAAAATTGAAAACAGTATTGTTGTTCTTGCTGATCCTTGTCTCCTCTGTTTTGTTGTGTCGTTTACTTGTTTAATTGACTTTTTGACTAATTGACTGATCATTGTTGTTTGATTGAGCAATTGATAACTGACTTGTTTTGTTTAATTGATTAATGAGGTTTAATTGATTGTGTTTTTTTGTAATTGTTTACTTTTCTTGGCCAATTTACTAATTGTTAACTGACTTGGTGGTGTTTGATTAAATTTTCTACTACTTAATCGTTAAATATGCTTATTAATTGAATGTTAAACATTTCTTAAATTTTATATTACTTTATCGCTAAACACAAAATCGCGGGCGCTATTTACCGCTATTTGCTATTGACAACTATGATCATAGCTTATGGAGTTGTGTTTGCAATCAAAATATCCATTGCTAGACATTGTGTGGCAATAGACTGCCCTTAAGGAAAGTTAAATGAATTTTGAGATTGATCTATTACTTATATTTTAACGGCAATTTTGAATTTAAGAAGTGGTACAAAAGCCTAGTTTGGTGCATTTATGTATGTTCTTGTGGTTACCAATATAAATTTGGAGATTAATGTGCGAACTATACACAGTCTTGAAATGTCCCTTTATTAATCATGACAGTGGGCGTACGCTTGATGCAATCATCACAACGTATAATAAAAATTTTAGATGTTACTACATGGGCACCAGCTTGGTGAGTGAATTAGATTTTCAACCAGTTTAGTGGTGAATTTGCAGTTTAAGACCACCTAGTTTAACTATATCTTTCTTGTTCAGTAAGAATAGCAAAGCATGATAGATATGTTGCTACAAAGTGACTGGTGGTGGTAAAAAAATCCAAGAAATGGCACAATGCTGTGCTTTTCTTGGAGGTGCAATGTTGTTCACCAATTGTTTTGGAAATCTAACTTATTGTGTTTTGTTTGATTTTGTACTCATCATTGTACTCAATTTAGCTAAACATGGTATCTGGGGTCTTATGTACTGTTCTTTAAGGGTTTTGATGATTTAAGAATCTAAAACTTACTGCTTGACCTGAAATACAACACCTGCCATGATTTGGGTTTAATGCTCTTTTGATGTGTTTAATAATACATGCCCGAATGAATTTTTTCTGATACATTTCTAGAATATTATGTCATGCATGTAGAGAAGATTCTTAGGTTTTGTTTATTTTGGATATATCCTGCTGTAATTCATTTATTTCTTGTTCTCTTGCAGAGATCGGGTTACGAAGTATACTTGGTGGAAGCTTCATACAAGGATCCAGCGGTGAGTTTAAATATCACATAAAACCTTTTGAATTCCAAACGCTGTATAACAGGAAGACATGAAATTTTTAAGTCCTACGATTGTGAGAAAGTATGTTCTTTTGACCAGTTTTCTGTGTTTAGGGCTGCGCGGCTAGAAATGTACACAATTTTACGCTGCCTGATATACAGAAGATGGCTGGACAATGGGAAGAAGCCCCACCTTTATACATGAAAATGGATGTCAAGGTTTGTTGTGCCCAATTTAATCAGAATATGTCCAATGGCATGAATCTTTTTGTGGCCACCATCACAAATTAACATCGAGATAAGTGTATTGGATCATCTGAGTATCCTATACTGCTTCAACTTGGATGTGTGGAGATTTTAAGTTAGACAAAGAAATAATCTAGGAATTAAATATATACATGAAGAATATTATTAGAACGTTGTTATAATTACTGTTTTTTAATCTTTTATAGTTGGTTTTGCAGTCTTTACTCCATGGAGATGGTTTTGATGAAAGTTGTATTGAAGAGGTAAGCTTCGACAGCTGCTTTTGCCAACATACTTATAGTACTCTGTGTAAACATATCTATGGGTAGATTGAACGTAAGGTGCATGATTTTCTTAGAGAAGATATCTGGTTTAATATGGGTCTGTAATTTAGAGATGGAAGTGTTCTCATTTAACATCTCAAAGCATATTCCTATTGTTCTCTTGGTTAAAATCACATGCATCATGGATTCATGTGAACTGAAAGAAAGCTACAAATCCTTTTTTGTTTGGTTTCCTCAGTGTCAAACTGTATGAATAATGACACTATGACTTTGACAGGTAGACATGGATATGGAAGATGAGGATGCTACAGATGCTTCACAGGGATCTGATGCTAAAAGGGCACATGACGAAAATAAAGATCAGGTTGATGATTTTAGACCTCATGGTATGTTCTCAAGTACTATTAACATATAATAGTGTCTCTACAGGTTCTATTATTTATTTAAATCCTTACATGTGTTAAATCTTGACTGGAGTTACACTTCAAAATTCCAGTGTTTCATTTAGTTACATGATAGGCACTAGATACAGAACCAGATACAGTTTTCATTTAAAAGTTAAGAGTTAGCACTTTAAACCCATTTACTTTTAATGGGCTGATTTGGGTTATGTGCTATCCATATGGGCGGCCCAACTAAAAGATTAGGTAAAAAATAAAACGTGGGTTAAAAGTTTCCCAACGCATATTTTTTTAAATTTCAGGTTTGAATTCAGAATATTACTTTTATAATCATATATCTCTATGCAGATGAGCTAAAGGATGTTACTGTCACAAACCATCAAACAGAAGAGGTGAAGGATTTGAGTAGAAGTAAATGGTCAAATGATTTTGAAGCAGAAGAAGATGGTGAGAATAAAAACATTGATGGGGCCCTTTCAGGGTTAGTTCAAGCATATAGCAGAAAGGAAGCTAAATCTGTAAGCTGGGGTGACCAGGTATGTGTTGACTCCATCATACATATGCTTCACTAATTTGTTTGAAATAGATAAACAATGTTTATTATAGTTACCACCCATCCTTCATCCAAATCCGGTCGACTTGTTTGTCTGTGGGCCATTTGTCAGGTTGGGTAAGAGTGGGCTAAATCCATATAAGATACTAACTAGTTTTGACCAGAACTTATTGAATTTGTGACCTGTCACCTGACCCATCTGATCTGCTATTCTACCTCTACTATTATTATATTATTATCGATTGTCTTTGATCTGTCTCTTCATTTAGGGTGGAAATGTTGGATTCTCAATAAGTGCAACAAGAAAAACGAACACAAAATCACTAGTTATCGGGCCTGGTCCTGGCTACAACTTGGTAAGTTAGTTGGCAAAACATGCATCTCATGGAAATTGCCAGCCGTAATTATGTTTGTTGATTTATGAGCACAAAAACACTTCAACACCTTTCAGAATTGTGTATGTTTTTAGACATTTTACTAATAATGTTAGGTCAAACCTTGGGACAGTCAAATGTTGTATCATTTCATATGAGCTGGGCTAATAATTGCTTTGGGATTGTTACAGAAATCAAACCCGTTATCAGAAGAAGAGTATTTAAAGCCAGCTCTAAATGCTGTTGAGCCTAGAACCCAAAGTGTGTTCCAAGAACGTATTCGTGCAGAACACGAATCATTCAAAGCTGTATTTGATAAAAGGCGACAGCGGATTAGTGGGTTCAACATGGAGGCTGAATAAGTTAACGTTTTTGACTTCCATGTAGTCTTGCTGTATTATCTATTGTAGCGCTTTTACGTATAAGAAAATCTGATTCTTTGACCAGAATTTTGCACATCAAATTTAAAGTCGAAAGATTATCATCTTGTAGTTGACTGCTCTTCTGCCCTTGCTTGAATGGCATAATGGCATGATAAGAAGACAAATAAAATTACTTTAGTCCTAAGAGTATGTAAGAGACAGGAAGCAGGTGTATCAGGATCTTTTAAATTAAATAAATGAAGTAACTTTATGTATTCATAATATATATACACTATTAATGGTGAAGTCTGGTTTTCCTCCATGAGGTTTACCCATTTTAACTGCAGTTCCAAGCTTCGTTTTCTCTCGTATCATGACCTGAACTTTTAACGATTTCCATCCCAGATAACAACTCTCTTAGATATAATTCTAACCGAATGGGTATTTAAGTCATTTAAAAAATATACATAAATCAACCAAGATATCATTATTTGTATGGACTAAAGATCATTTTACATAATAATTTCTAACAGTTATGTAATATACATAAGCTTACCATTATATGTAATTCCTAATTTAACAAAAATATCAAAGAGTCTTGGTGTCAGGCCATGATATGAGACGAATTAGGAGGCAATTCCTTGCATGACCTAAAATACGACATAAACTTGACACGGATAAAAACAAGTTTTGGGTTGGTGTATCTTTCTCGTTTAAAAAACATGTGTTCTAGTTGATCTGTTTTATTAAACGGATCATGTTTATGTAAACATGTTTAACCCATTTTGGCAACCCGCCAACCTATTCATATGAAACAAGTCGACTCATGAGCACGTTCATGATCCATTTAACTCGTCTTTTAAAACCCACCAACCTGATTATCACATTTACAACTTGGTTTTTACCTTGCAACCTGCCAACTCTTTTGACGCATATAGGTTAATAGGTTAAGCGGGTTGTGCTTGGGTTACGAGTAATTGAATATTTGCAGGTTAAGGTTGGTGTTTTTGACACGAACACAAATAATATGTCATATTAAGGTTGTACAGATCAAATCCGTCAACTACAACTTCTTAACTCGCCAACCTCAATTTGTTAACCCACCAACCACACAAGTTGACACACTTTAGACAAAATGAAACTTGCTATTTAAGTAGTTAAAAGGGTTAAACCTTAGGAGCAAAAACCAAACTTTACTATTAAAGATGGTGTTGATGCCACCATAGTAGTTTGTGAGATAGATGCTAATGTCAACAACTTTGTCCTTTTCGTAAATGCTACACTTACATCCTTGTATTATAAAGGTTAATCAATCTATTTTTTTGTCAAATGTTGTTGCCCGTAAAATGTAATGCATTTATTATACTACCTCCAAACTTTAAAAAAGTTATTTTCTTTTTCTTGTTCCTTTATTATGTTTTATTTGGATTTTTTTTCCTTGCTTTGTTTTTACTTTTGAATATTTTTTGGACTATACTTTTTTTTTGTTTTTCACCTTTGAAATTTCACGTGAGATGAATGTTAATATACAAATAATGGGAACCAAACCATTACAAATTTTAACACCCTCACCTTATATAAGTTTTGAATTGGAATGGAGCGCATGTAATGACCCACTAGTTTGATGATTATCTACTAATCTATTTGCAAAATAAGACGTCCTTACCACCCACATCCTCCATCACTCTTTTAATAGAGTGAAGTTCAGTTTTTGTCCATGTTGTTTGATTAAATTATCATTTTAGTAACTTTTTTTATGACTACGTGACATTTGTGGTTTCCATCACATCCTTTAAGACCTAGGGTATGATGGGTTGTTAAGTTTAGTCATCACACATAGCAAAAGGCTTTAAAGCGACATATTTTATAGTTCTCGTTATAGTTTTACGCTTTTAAAAAACATATAACATACTCTATCCTAGTATAATAACTATCATTTCGAGATAGCCTAGAGATTGCCCCACAACATCACACACATACCCCACATTAAAACACATACTAAACATGGTAACATTTACTTATAAGTCTACACTTAACAAAGACACACACATTATCAGAATAACATATAATTTTCAAAACCACTTATTAAAAGATTTTTCACATATAACCGCACTGATATTTCGATAAGCCCATAATAAATAAGCGTATTGCACTTTTGAGACGCATTGCATATCTAACCGATCACCTCTCACTGTTCAAAACTAGGACACTTTATTAAAGACATTTATTAAAAGCCACGCATACAATTAGGTGTTAGCTGCACACATGAATTTAAATTTGTCCTCGATTGACCGTCAACATTATACAATCATAATAAGTTGTCGTATGTCAAATTCATCATGAAAGATGAAGATTTGAAGATTTTGATGACTCAAGTGACACTCCCAAGCACTAAAAGTGTTATCCACGTGCATGGCGACGCATCCGAGTGTCCTATAT
Organism: Flaveria bidentis; assembly: GCA_018326385.1. NCBI lineage: Eukaryota > Viridiplantae > Streptophyta > Magnoliopsida > Asterales > Asteraceae > Flaveria > Flaveria bidentis. The sequence continues at coordinate 15,128 of BJCM01100008.1, forward strand.
ATAGATATTAGCTTTCCTTGTGTTTATTTTAGTGCAATTGTTAGTGTTTTGGTGCTATATTAGAGAAACAAGGAGCTATCGTATATCATTTGACTTGATTAATAAATAGAAACACATGATTATGAGTTGCTATGTTTATGTTCTTCGTTTCTTATCTATTTTTTCTTAATTTGTTTGGTTAAATATCAAATCAATTAATATCTCAATCATTCAAATCTATTAGACCAGTATTTAGATTCGTTCTGGATGAATATAATGACTCACAAGTTGGTATTCGAGTCGGTGTGCTTTTAGTGTAAGCTTTGAAGAATTGATAAAATCTGAATTTCAGATGAGTTCAATGGGAGAATTAACGTTCTTCCTTGGTCTACAAGTTCATCAGATGATATTTTCATCAATCAAGAGAAGTACATACATCAAATATTGAAGAAGTACAACCTTGCTGATACATCTTCATGCAAAACACCAGCCTCAACAATTGATAAAGTTGTACCTGATCCTACAGAAAAGTCTATTGATCAAAGATTATATAGATCAATGATAGGATCACTTATGTATTTAACTGCCAGTAGACCTGACATTATGTTTGTCGTGTGTGTTTGTGCTGACATTATGTTTGTCGTGTGTGTTTGTGCTAGGTACCAATCAGAATCAAAAGAGTCTCATCTGAATGTTGTGAAGAGGATTTTCAAATATCTGAAAGGAAAACCTGCTCTTGGACTTTGGTATCCAAAGGATGGTGATTTTACTCTTTACTCTTATTTAGATAGTGACTTTGGAGGTTGCAACAATAAAAGAAAATCCATAACTGGTGGATGTCAATTCATAGGACCAAGACTAGTTTCATGGCAGTGCAAGAAGCAAACAAATGTATCTGTATCCACAGTTGAGGCTTAGTACATAACTGCTTCAGCTGGTTGATCTCAAGTGCTTTGGTTGCAATACCAATTACTTGATTATGTTTAAAACTTCCTTCATACTCCAATTTACATTGACAACTCAGTTGCTATATTTATTACTGCTAATCCAGTGCAACATAGTAAAACAAAACATATTGAAATAAGATACTATTTTTTGAGAGATTGCTCAGAAAAAGGTTTCATCAAGTTAGTCAAAGTGGATACAACAAATCAACTTGTTGATTTATTCACTAAAGCCTTTGATTTAGTTAGATTTAATTTTCTAATTGAGTCTCTGGATATGATTAACTTAGATTAATCATTATAAACAAGAAAAGCATGTGTCTGTCCTTGTAAATACTTATAATAATATTAAAAAGATTATCCTTCGGAAGATTTACAATTACCTTCGGAAGAAACTTCTGAAACATCTTCCGAAGCTTAGAATGAAAATTTATATTGTCTTTCTATCTGTGTCTTTTAATTCTGCATGACATATGTTTAGGAAATAATAGTACACTATACCTTTGCTTCTTCCTGAATTCTTAAGTGACTGGGTAAGTAAGATTGAGATTCTTACTGTGAATCGAATATGGTAATCAAGTCAATGATTGAATGGCGGAAACAAACAATTAAAGAATATTCAATGCAAGAATTATACTCATAAATGCTTTTGTATTGTATATATGAAAGTTGATTGATTACAGAGAATAAATGACAACAAAAATTCTCTATATCTATCAGCCGTCACCTCAAGTACGAGGTTATCTATTCTATTTATAGGCAGACAAGATGCCTTTTACAAAATGACTAAACTATCCCTGACCTATTACATCAGAACTAGCTTAAGTCTTGATCCGCATCTTTGCTTGTTCATCCGCATTGGCAAATGCGGATGAGTTGATTTGATCAGCATTTCTTCACTTGATCATCCGCATTAGTATGCGGATGAACAAATACTTCTGCGCATTTGTTCGGTCATCCGCATTTGAGCAAAGTCTTGTTCGAATTAATACTTGGTCTTCCGCATTTGTTAATGTGGAAGAACAAATACTTGTCCGTATTTGTTTATGTCTTCCGCATTGACAAATGCGGAAGACAATACTTGTCTTTTTCTTGAGCAAGATCTTCATCCGTATTTCTTCTTGGACTTATGGGATTCCATCAAAGCAATCATCAAATCACCTATTGAATTGGCATGTATGATCCTTTCAGGGTGCAACAATACTCCCCTTAAGGATTATACAACCTATTTTCTTCAATGTTTGGGAGGTGATTGATGTTGTGAGGATTCTGCTGGGTCTTGTGGAGGTAGTAAAAATGCAGCTTTAGTTTGATCTAGAATGGCTTTAATCATGTTGACAAAATTTGTTGCCTCTAACATTCTGTCCCTACTCAGCACATGTATCTTCATTTTGCTCATATTGTAGATGGCTTCTATTGGTAACTTCTTCATTGAAATAGGTTCCCAAATAGAAATAGTAGAGAGACCATATTTGTGAATCAGTAAGCTTCCACCCACATCTACCTCAAGTTTGACAATGTTCCCGAGTTGCAATGGTGTCTTCTTTTTCTTTCTTTTGTCTCTTTTGGCACTGATACGATCATAAGCCAATTTTAGCAACTTGATGCACTTTAGGAAGAATTGCATGTCTTGTTCACCTAGTTTATTATTTATTTCCCTAAAGTGTCTGGTATATATATAGTGAATGTAATATTCATCAAGCAATCTTACTACATATCCACTAAATAGTCTTATTTCAGCACACTCCTTTCCCCCACTTTCTTTTAATCACCATCTTATAAGTTTTTTCATCATAGTACACATTTGAGATGGGTGTGGAGGAATGAGTACCAGACACCATTTTTCTCTTTAAAGATACTGTTGGTTTCACCTTCAACTCAGGAAACACAACTTCTTCTGCTTGCATTTTCTTCTTCTTCTCAAGGGGATTAACAAAAGACTTATCTTTCCTCATGCATATTGTCTTTAATGAATTGAAATTGTCAGTTCTTCTGAACATTTTGAGTATGTTTTCAAATTCATATCC
>BJCM01100016.1:0-10443 GCA_018326385.1 Flaveria bidentis
ACATGAGGGATCCGATCATTCCTCAGTACATGGTGGCATCCACCAGATCACCATTTTCGTCGGGTGCCATGTCGTGGTTTGTAGCAAGTGGAGTCCCAGCTGCCGAAGCATTCTCCATATCAAACCGACTTAGGATATCACCTACATACTTGGTTTGATGTAGAAATATTCCATTTGGTGTCTGATCCACCTGTAACTTGAGAAAGAACTTCATCTCTCCAATGGCACTCATCTCAAATTTAGCTTTCATTACTGCTTCAAATTCTTTACACAGTTCTTCGTTTTTGGAACCGAAGATTATGTCATCAACATACATTTGCACAAGCAGTAAGTCACCATCCTTTTCTTTGATAAACAATGTACAGTCAATCACTCCTCTGTGAAAGCCGTGTTTCACAAGATGAGTCAAGAGCTTCTCATACCATGCTCTTAGGGCTTGATGGAGCTCATAGAGAGCCTTGTCTAGTTTGTAAACTCGGTCCTGATGATACGGATCCTCAAATCCTTCGGGTTTACTAACGTACATTGTCTCCCGGATTTCACCATGAAGGAATGCAATCTTTACATCTAATTGATAAACTTTGATCTTCATGTAAGATTCATAGGCTAGGAAGATACGGATTGCTTCCATTCTTTCCACAGGTGCAAACACTTCATTGTAATCTATACCCTCGACTTGTCAAAATCCTTGAACTACAAGTAGAGCCTTGTTTCTTATTATGACCCCTTGGTCATCTTTCTTGCACTTCAAGACCCTTTGGTGCCAATCACCTTAGCACCTTTTGGTCTATCCACCAGTGTCCATACCCCTAACTTCTTGAATTGAAGAAGTTCCTCTTGCATGGCACTAACCCATGCTTCATCGTTTAGAGCTTCACTTACATATTTTGGCTCAAATTTAGATACAAAATATCGATAGGCACCATCGTGAAGATATCCCTTTTCCATTACGGAGGCATAATCAGCTGAGTATAGCTAATTTCTTGTCTGTACTCCTGATCGAACATCGCCAATGACATTGTCCAAAGGGTGATAAACATTTAGTCGTGATCCAGAAGTGGTGGGCACAACTATCTCATTATATAGATTGTGAACACCAGTTTCAGTATCTGAGGCAGTGGGAGTGTGAGGTTCCAAAGTGTCAGAGGCATCAACATCAGATGCTTGTGTACTTGCAGTAGTCGGAACCTGTGCCCCTTGACCCACCTGATCATTGGCCATGTCTTCATCATCAGAAGATGAGTCACTTACTTCAAGTGCTCCCCCTGAAGGACTAGAAGACTCACCTTGTGAAACTGAGGTTGTCGGGTCCAGTGATGGCGTGTTTAACACATCATACATCATTCTGGTCGATAACTCATCCTCAGGAGGGGAGAGAGGGATGTTGAAGGATTTAAAGAATCCATCATAGTCGAAAAAGAAAGAGGGTCCTTTTCCAGCAAGGGGGGTGGTGTATCTCCGAACATCAACATTGCACCACATCTCTTGACCTGTTGAGTTATTGTAAACTCTCTTATTCGGTATGTTGTATCCTAGAAAAATCCCTTCTTCGGCCTTCTCGCTGAACTTCCCTGACTGAGTTTTCTTCAGGAGCGTACATGGTGCACCAAATGGTTTGACGTACTCCAGATTAGGTTTACGTCATTAGAGTAACTCGTAACACGTCTTACCATGACGTTTGACCACCAGGACTCGATTTAGGGTGTAACATGCGTTAGCTACTGCCTCGTTCCAACTTTGGATAGGCAGTTTCGAGTCTGCTAGCATCGTTCGAGTTGTCTCTATTAAGCTGCGATTCTTTCTCTTAGCAACTCCGTTCATTTGAGGAGTGTAGGCAGATGTGAACTGGTGCACAATTCCTTTTTCTTTGCAGAATGCCCCCATCCATTGGTTCTTGAACTCGGTGTCGTTTTCTGAGCGAACTTGCCTTACCTTCAGCTTGTAGAGTGACTCCAATGTAGTTACCAGCTCTTTGAATGATTCAAATGTTTCTAATTTGGATTTCAGAAACATCACCCAAGAAATCTTGAGTAATCATCTGTAACTACATAGCAGTACAAATCACCAGCAATGCTCTTTATACTAACCGGCCCAAATAGATCCATATGAAGAAGCTCAAGAGGTAGGTCAATTGAGTGAACTTTCTTTTCCTTATGATACTTCTTTGTCTGTTTCCCTTTCTTACACACGACACAAAAATCCGGTAATTGTAAGTTCTTAACATTTACTCCACGCACTAGATCATTCTGGATCAAGTGATTCATCTTCCGTGGATTAATGTGTCCCATTCTCCTATGCCAGGAGATGGAGTCTTTCTCTGTTGCCTTTGACAAGAAGCATTTTACTTGATGATCGGTTGTGGAGGCCTTTGATAGGTACAATACATATAAATCATTATATCTTGAAGCTGACATTAAGACTTGATCCTCCAGTATTACATACTCCTTCTTCAACACATAGCACTTCTTGTTGTCAATGACTACCTTGAATCCTTTGTCACATATATGGGATACAGAAAGCAAGTTATTTTGTAGTTTTTGAACGTAGCTGACCTTGTCAAACTTGACTTTCTTGTTTCCCACTTCGCCTTGTGCTGTGATATAACCTCCTTTATTTCCAGCAAATGAAACGTGTCCCCCTTTAATTTGTTTGACATTAGACAAGAGAGACAGGTTCCCAGTCATGTGCCTTGATGCCCCGCTATCAACATGTCACACCCCAACCTTGGCGGCGGAAACGTCGAGGAGTGAGAGTTAAGACCGTTCACAACCACATAACGCTATTATTAAATCCATATATATTAATCATAAGTTTCAATTGTACCAATACAAACATAAGTCTCAAAGAAAGTAATTAACATAGCATAAGATGTAACAAGCCAGCTTATTACATTTTTTATTAATCGTCATTCTATACTTATTTCATCAAGTGAGTATTTCTATACCCCTTTTTATATTTTTACACTTTGGGGTGAAACATGTTACTTTATAAACCCTACACTTGTAAACACGTTTGATTCTTGTAAATTTATGGCAATTTACTTGTATATTGTGGTTAGTTGATCTTTGTAGCTACCATGTAATGTCGAATACATGTACAATCATTAACTATTGCTATACTGGCGACGTCATAGATCTATGGGCCTAACAAGCCTGTTTGGTTGATCCAAGTACACTTAGCTAATCGTATTCTTGTAAGGCCATTGTTGTCATTAGTGTAACTATAAGGGCTTTCATATTTGTTTCCCTTAAATCTTTAGTTTGAAAGTTAATATTTTAACTATTTAACTGAACATAATAATAATAACTAATTATAAGAGTAATAATAAGTATGTTATCAATAACACTAATAATAATAATAATAATAATAATAATAATAACTAATTATAAGAGTAATAGTAATTATGTTATTAATAATACTAATAATAATAATAATAAGAATAATAACTAATAAAAGTTATATAAGTAATAAGTTGTAAATGAATTAAAACTTAAATTAAGGAAGTTAAGGGGGATGTTTTGTCAATTTAATAAACTTTAAATGTAGTGTTGTGCATAAATTAATAAAAATAAAACTAAAGAGACTAAATGTGTAATTTTTAAATCCCAAACCCCACCCCCTTTTCCTTTCACGTTTTTCCGGCCGGCCTTCCGGCCACCGCCGGCTGCGGCTCCGGCAACCCGTAAATCCACCCGAAACCCCTCAATTTTAATACCAAATGATCCCAACCGGTTCACCAACGCATTTCAAACTCAATTATAATCTTTAATTGAAATTAAAAAACCGTTATGAACCTTTAACATGTCGGGAAACGGTCGCGTACATCAAACGAGCCGTTCGAGCGTTAACCCATGATTGTAACCAAATTAAACCAACCTAATCAATCATTGAACAAAACTTAATTTGTTACAACTCCCAATTTCATCTGAAACAAACAAATCCTTCGAGTTGAGCTTCTTTCTTGTCGCGAACCGAACCCCCATTTGAACTTCGCCAACCGGTCATCATAAACCAAAATTGGAAGAGGGATTTTGTTCTCAGAGTCCATTAGTAGCAATCTGCACAATAAATTGGATTTTAATAGCCGTTGCACATCTAACAAAATCAAGTTTTGGTCGCGACCTGTTCTTGTGCTCCATACTTCGATCCGGGTAATTGAAGATATGTACTTACGTGATTTCAGTTGGGGAATGAAAGCCCTAACATTAATTTGATTGGAACAACGATTTGGGGCTCAATTTGATTTGGTTAAGGCTAGGGTTCATACGATTGGGTTTTTTCTTTAATGTTTGTGTTTATAACAAATAGAAACCAACATAAACCAAGGCCGCGGCCCTAGTTCACTGGTTAAGTCCTTGCCCACTATGAGGTCCGGGTTCGAACCTGGGCACCCTCATATAATTCTTTTTTAAGGCTTTTTATCCTTAAATAAATTACAGAAAATTTTTAATAAATATAAAAATTATTTCTATAAACTACATATATTTTTAAAGGACACCAAATATTTTCTGCAATTTTTCTAAGTTTAAATAAATATATATTTTTGTAATAAAACACTTTAACAATGTTTGTTTTTGAATAAATTCTTATGAAATGGATTGTAAATAAAAACTAATGAATTATTATTGGTCCAAACGTTATCTTTTAAATCATGATTATTTTAAAGTGTTTATTTAAATTTTTATATTTAAACTTTAATAGTTGTTACAAAGGGTTTAATTTCAGTTTCTCTATTAAAATAAATAAATCATAAATTTCTTTATTAAGATATATAACGTACTTACAAAAGCCCCCCAAATGTTACTAAAACCTAGCTCTTTTTAAAACATTAAATTGCTATTATTAAACTTAAAATCTGATAAATATATACATTTTAGGTGTCTTGTGAAGAACTACATTGGAACACTTCTTATTACATTTTATTTTTAACATGTTTCAGGAAATGCTCAAGCTTGATTAACACCTTAAAGTGCTTTCACATCTAGGAATGAACCTAGTTAAATAAATAAAATAAATTAGCTTGTTACATCTTATTTTATGTTAATTACTTTCTTTGAGACTTATGTTTGTATTGGTACAATTGAAACTTATGATTAATATATTTGGATTTAATAATAGCGTTATGTGGGTGAACGATCTTAACTCTCACTCATCGATGTTTCCGCCGTCAAGGTTGGGGTATGACACAACAATCCAGGAATTTGTAGAAGCACTATAGCGGACACCCTGCACATTCAAAGGAAATGATTAGTTTAGGTTAGGGACCCAAGCCTTAACTGGCTTGGGTGACCCAGAGGAATCACACATCATGAATTCAACCCACTATCCGTTTGAGGGAGAGGGCATATCATTCTTCTTCTTGTTCTCATTATTAGACAATTGGCTTGACTTTCTTTCCATAAGCTAGTTTTATGTAAGGCATGTTTGTGATAAATAGATGATTGGCTTATGGTTTGAACTTTAGGTTCATAGGTTCTTTTTGGTGGAGTAATTGACATCTTGAAGAACTTGGTTTAGTATCATGAAGTTCAACTTTCTTTCTTGGTGTCTGATAATGAGGACACTTAGAAGCGATATGTCCTCTCTTTCCACACATGTAGCAGGATTTACCTTCTACATGTTAGGAAATTTGTCTCTGTGGGGAAGTGTGTGATACCGGAGTGACTTTGGTCTGGTTGGGTTTGGACACTTCTTGTTTAGATGTTTTAATTTCTTTAACAAAACTAATTGTTTGAACGTTTTTAACATCTTTAGCCTTTTGTTTATTTGGACTATGACGTGGAGCATGTGGTTGGTTAATTGGTTTGGTTGTTTTGGGTTTAGTAATAGACATGTTTGAATCTAACTTTACATTAACCTTCTCAAACTATTCTTCCAAATTCACAATAGGCATTTTACCTTTAGACTTCAAAGTAGCCTCCTTCTGTTTAGTGACAGATTCTACTGGTTTACTTGTGGAATCTGGGTCACTAACTAGAGGAGTGGACACCACATGATCCTTAATAGGACTGTTATTTACTGGTCTACATTTAGCATTTAACATTGTATGATGTGGTGGTGGTACCACTTTGTAACCCAATCCCTCCCCTTTATTTCGTTCTGTCACTAAGTGTTGAACTATATGAGAAGAACTAGTCCAACTGTGTAGTTTTTGTTTTAGTGAGTTGACTTCGACTTCTAAAATTGCTTTTTCTTTCTTAGCTTCTTTTAGGGAGTTTAAATAGAACTTTATGTCATTTTCTTGATTAAAAGCAACAACTTCGGTTTCCCTTAGTTGTTTATTTAAAAGTTCTATTTTTTCTTTATAATTGTGCTCATTTTGTTTCAAAATTCTATTAGCTTCTGTACACAGTTGTAAGTCATTTACTAAGCTATCATTATGGTCTAATAACCTAGAATATTTTAAAACTATGCTTTCTCTAAATTTGTTACATTTAATACAAGCATGATTATCAAAAAGTTGGTCTGTGGTACTTACCTGTGAAGATTCGGTTGAATCCGCCATCAGTGCAGATTTTGACTCTTCAGATGCTGGAGATTCTGTACATGTCGTTCTGAGATCTTCTTCAAGAAGATGATTTACCACATTTGCATTATCTTCTTGATCTGACATCACTAGTTCAATTGCTATTTCACATTCACTTGCAGTGTCATCATCTAGACCTTCAACATTTGCAATGTTTGACTTCCCCGGAGATACAAAATGAAAGGTCCAATCTTGACCTTCATAATCTTGTGCAGTCAAAGCCTTTGAATCTTTGCTTAACGAAGTAGCTCCACTCGTGGGTTTGTCTTGATGGTTGAAGGATGAGAAAGGATTCCTGTTTCCTGTCTTCTTGTGCTTTACACATTCACGTTTGAAGTGCTCCTTTTCTCCACAGTTGAAATAGGTAACTTTGGTTTTGTCGAAACCAAAAGTTGTATCCTTTGTGGCTATCAAGTTCTGTCCTGTCTTCTTCACAAACTTCTTAGCCCTTCAAACAGCACTTGCCAAAGCCCACATAATGCCCATTCTTTCTAATTCATTCTCGTCCACCTGCTCATAATCCTCATCAGCCAGATGGCAATTTCTGATATTTCCTGCAACTAGACCATCATAAGAATGAACAACCACAACTAAAAGGTCCATATGCTCCTTTGCAACCTCCATAGTGATATTCCCGAGATTCTCGGTCTTTAACTTCGTAGCATTTGCTTCCAGTGTGATATACTGGGTACTAGATGACCCTGACGTTTCAGATCCTAAAGCTGTAGGTTGAGAAGGACCGGTTGAACTAGACATAAATGCCATTTGAAGAGGTGCTCCTGAACTTGTTGAAGTGGAAGTGGATTTATAGAGTGAAGGATTCTGATCATAGGATCCTTTCTGTGACCTGTATTTCATCCTCAGTTCCTCCTCTCTTAATTTCAAGATGAAGTCGTTTATGTCTAATTTTGCCAGCAAATTGTCCTGTCTCAAATTAGACACAAACGAGTCCCACTTCTCTGGCAGACCATCGGCAAAGCTTGAGACCTTATCTTCCATTGATGTTATGACTCCATGAGTGTGCAGCTCACTCATTAAATGATATAATCTGTCTATGATATCATCCAAGCTCTCTTTACCCATTGAAGAGAAGTTATCAAATTCCTTCTTCAAAGCCTTTGCCTTTAGAGCTTTCAATGATGCATTCCCATCGTATCGTTTCTCCAAGGCTTCCTATAACTTATTTGCCTATTTGTTCTCAGAAAACTGGTGGAATATATCCTTAGGTATTGACTGAGTCAACAGAACATACACTTTCTTCTCAGCATTGTACTGCACCTACTGGCTATCAGTCATGCCGCCCAGGGTAAGTTTAACACCATCAGCACCAACCGACATGCTATAACCTTTCTCAATTGATTCCCACAGATTGGGATCAACTCCATTCAGATAAATCTCAAACCTTTACTTCCATTGTGGGTAATCATCTAACGTTATAAGTTTGGGAGGCTTACTGTAATTCCCTATTTCATTTTCCAAAAGCAAAAGGTTCTGGATACGAGAGTCTCTACCAGCAATAAACGCGGAATATTGATCTTCCATTTTGATAAACTTTGAACTTTAAGTTAAGACTTATTCACTCGTGCGAATGGAAAGTTGCGAATGGGCCAGTCGTGTGATTTAACCAATGCGGATGAACAACTATGCGATTAGGCAAATGCGGATGGACCCTGAGAATGGGGTGGTTCAATCGTACGAATGGATGGGCGACTGAGTTCAATCGTGCGTATTGGATGTGCAATTGAGTTTAGTCGGGCGATTGAGCCAATTGTGCGACTGAAGGTTTTTTATATTTTGACTCAAAAACACGAGTTTTCAAGAACTCTAATCTGCCGTATGCCGAAAAACTTAAACTTTTAGATCTAGAGACACTGAAAACACAGTTTTACTAAAACATGTGACTCTTTTGAATGAAAAATGTGATTTTTGCACCAAAACTAACCGAATCACACGCAAAATCAAGAGCCAAAGCTCTGATACCAATTGTTAGGACCGTGTACGTATGGAGTACTAGCTGATAATGCGTGTATACCGAATCAAATAGTGTGGAATCCTATTTGATTGGAGATCCGATCAGTGAGAATGAAGTTTCGATAAATATAGAGATTAATGAAATGTTATGAGCGATTAGAACATGATCAACTGTGATCTATGAAGTTGGAACAGGTTCTCTAGGGTCTCTAGACGGCTAGGGTACGTATGTGAGTCAAAATTCTTAAAGTTTCTTCTTTTTCCACAAATTAGGTGGTATTTATAGGTTAGGGTTTGTCAATCGTACGACTAAACCATTAGTATGGTTCAGTCGTGCGATTGAATCATACGTTGGTCCATACGCACGACTGAATGTTCAGTCGTGTGACTGAGCCAATTTTATGTCTCAATCGTGCGACTGATCCAGTCTCCTGGTTCAGTCGTGCGACTAGTCCATTAGCATGAAGTGCCATGCGTATGGTCTATTAGCATGGTCCATTCGCATGAATACTTCATACTATTAAGTTTAAACACATTTCTCAACCATTCTTGACTAAGAACTATGTAAACAACCACAAACCTATATAGTTAGTTCAATATGCGTTATAATACAATAAACAATGAAACATTAAACAAGATAATCATCAATCACATATTTCATTTCATTCAACTCATTCATTACATATATGTAAGACATGAAAGACATTTTACATTAAGCTCCTAAACTAGGTACATATGTATCAACAATTCATTTCCATCATTCTCTAAAAAACTATTTATATAATGCATAAATAAAAAATCGATAAGAAACAAATTGTATTAATTTTGGTAGATAATTAACCAACAATAAATAGCAATATAAGGTGAAAAACTAACCACTTCTTAAAGTCATTAATCTCATCTATGTTAGAGTCAATGAACAAACGGGAAATATTGTATGAGTTTGAGATTGAGTAACCATCTGACAGGTGTAGAAAAAAAATTAAATATTTTTATAAAAATGATCGAATAAAATAAATTATTGCTTAAAGGTTAAGATCATACGATGTATTAATAATTAATGTGAGTAAGTAACGATTTAATATAAATAGCATAACAAATTCATATTCAAATTCAGATCTATGTGTATTAGGCATTACCTTTGAATCTTCTGAACTTGCCAAACTGCAATTAATGACAACCTTTGTTGCCTAAGAGTTACTTTGAAGATACTCAAACAGTTGCTTCGCATAACTATCTCAAAGAGTGACTGATATTTTAAGACCACTGCGTAAATAAACATTTATTTAAAAGAGCTTACAACAAAAGAGTAATCTATAAAGTAAATAAAAAAAATTAAGTCAACCCAAATCATAAAATTGAAAATTTAACTTCGAAGCTGCTTTTTCATTTTTCGTGACAATATCTTCCAGCTTGAAATATGTCACAAGCATACCAATAACATCTACGATATGAGAGTATAAAAAATATTATATACGACGGCGTGTAAAAAATAACGATGATAAATTAAGCAATATAAAATAATAGATAACCTATGCTCCCAAACTCAGAAACCTCTCTATCCAATATTGATTGGAAATGCGCAAACGAAAAACCATACAATGGAACGGTGAAGTCAGTGCATCTACTAACAGTTATATTAAAATACAAACACACCGTCAATGGATTATCAATGTATCGAAATGCAGCAGAAGTATCACCCAAAGTTGGTTTCTTGATAATCAAAGTCGCCTTTTCAACAAGGAATCTTTCAAAATGGGTGAACCACTTTTGCAAAACATTTGCTTGAATCTTATTTCTCTGTAGATCATATATGTGTAAGTTGTATGAGATGATAGAAGATTAAAAAAATTACATGTAATATGTTACAAACATGTTCATCGATGAGAATCATTTCAATGGAAAAAGTTTGAGAGGGATTTTTGAACATGGGTTGCCTCCACAAC
>BJCM01100026.1:0-13079 GCA_018326385.1 Flaveria bidentis
ATATAATCCAACTAAATTGGTATACCTATAGTTATGATTGTTCGAGTCGAAATTAAACGTAGAAAAAAACTCCAAACAAAGCTCCTTATATTGCGGGCCACTAATTGCAAAAAATCTTCTCCACGGCTCGTTCATCGTGTTACGAGCACGAGTAAATTCACCCACGTCCCGTAACAAGCTCCAAGATATCGAACGTGAAGCCTCAAATTCTTTATCTAAAAGTTTTTGAAGCCTTTTATATTCATCTGATCCTCGACGAAACTGAAGCCACGGATGATTCAAAGCACGAACCGACGCAGTATCTTACGTGAACTTGAAGCCATTACCTAAAATAATTACAATTAGTAACACAATAAAATATAAATCAAACTAGATAGTATTATAATAATAATAAACTAACTTTTGTTTTAATAAGAAAAATAATAAAAAATTGATGAAGATAAAAATTATGAATGTGAAGAACGAAGATGACGGTGGTGAATGAAGATGATGGTGAAGAATGAAGATAATGGTGAAAAAATGGAGGTATATATTGTGGTGTGTTCGGTTGGGTAGAAAACAAACGAATTGTGGAGTTGTCAAGTCATTAAAGCAAACGACCGTTTGCAGGTCAACAAACGACCGTTTGCAGGTCAACAAACGACCGTTTGCAGGTCTGCTAAACGACCGTTTACAAGTTCTTAAATGACCGTTTACAAGGTCATAAACGACCGTTTACAAGGTCAAGTCAAATCAGTGGTGTACGAAACAGAAATCCCTTTACGATTTGGGCTGTCAAAAAATTAGTAAATTTGACTTTTTTATATAATAAGGAAAGTCAGAATGTTTTATTAACTTAGAAAAATAAATATAATTTCTTAGGGTTTTTTTGTGTACGTACATACAGGTATGAATTTGAATCCGTAAATTTAATTCTGGCACAAATTCGAATCCTTTTACACTTTAACATAAATTTAATTCGAAAACAAGCTAGACAAGTCAAATTAAATATTTTATAGCTTATTTCTTAAGTATATTTTTAGTTGATCTACGCAATGGTGTATATTTTGTTTGAAAATAGATATTTTTATTCGATAGTATAAAATCGAGTTATTCAACATTTCAACATAATATGTTTTTATTCGATGGTATAGATCCGAGTTATTTTATGTTTAGAAATAAATTTAGTTTGTAAACAAGTCAGGTCGATTGTAGTGTATACTCTATCATTATGCGTATTACGCCGCCGCAACGCGAGGCAAGTATTAAAAACTAGTTCTAGTTATAATTTGCAAATTATCAATTTCTTATTTGTATTTTAAATTGCTAATAATTAGTTTATTGTATGTTGTATGCACAATGATAATTACTACATTTTATTATTTTATTATTCTAATGAGTAATATTTTATGATGTCGTAGGTTTATGATTTGGGTTTATATAATTAAACCGTTGTTTGATTTGGGTTTATATAATTAAATTCGTTGTTTGATTTGAGTTTTAATTTATAATTTTAGGAATATGGAAAAGTTTTTCAAAAGAAAATTTGAATCTTCATCTTTTAACACTCCTGAATATGTTGGTTTAAAAGATCTTTCATCGGATACCGCTGACTGAAAATTAATTGCTTCAAAATGTTTCAATAGATGATGTAATGAATAGATTTCAAAACATAAAAACACATGAAAAACATATTTAGAGCAATTATATTTATCTTATGTAATTTTGATGACTATTAAATTATTTTATTATGTTATTTTGATATTTTTCTTGACGTCATTTTTTAATGTGCGACCCTTCCCGACCCGAATGATACCGGAAGAATTTATTTTTACCATAGCCAACGGACCCTCAAAAAATTATCCGACCCCTGGGTCCGCCACTATGGGTTCCCCAAGTTGCCATATTATAATTTTTTATTCTTCCTTGTTTTTTTTCCTATTTTGTATGGTGTCGTCCCACTTTTCCTCGGTTCCTCTATTTGACCTAGAAAAGAAGAGAAAAACGGGCGTGAAGCCCGTGAAAAATACATGATAGGGACTTATTTTTCCTTACTAGGCCCAGGGTGTTCCTCATGGGGCTAGGTTTCCATTTTCCTAGCCAACACCTCAGGCATGATGCCGTATACTCTAACACCCCAATACTCATGACCTTATGACATCTTTCGTATTCTTTATAGAGAGAAATAAAATATGGATTCTTACTAATGCACCTTTGAAGTGTAATATAATTGGTAAAAAGTGGGTTTATAAATTTAAAAGGAATATAACAAGGGCAGTCACAAAGCACAAAGCTAGGTTTATGCAAAGGGATATTTGTAATGGCCAGGAGTTGATTTTAAAGATGTTTTTGCACCTATGGCTAGAACTGAAACAATCAGTTTGATTCCACAAAGAAAGGTTGGAAAATGTGTCATTTAGATCTAAGGGAAGCTTTTCTTATATGGTGACCTGAAAGAAATTATGCATGTAAAAAAATGGTTTAAATGGTACGTATGGAAGATTGTAATGAACATGCCAAACTTAAATTTTGTAGTTGGTTATGTTAGCAGATTCATCTAAAATCATAGAGATGCACATTTAAAGGTTGTAAAACATTTGGTTAGATATGTGAAAAGGATTATGCATCATGGAGTTAGATACAAGAAAACACGAGGAGGCCTGGTTGGTTACGGTGATCGAAATCATTTGATTCATAATGATGATGTCATGAGTACCTTAGAGAATGTGTTATTTTATAATGATTCTATAGTTTTATGGCATTCACAAAAGCAAACAACAATGAATTTGTCTTCACGTGAAGCCAAATTCATGCCTATTAGGCTAAATTCGAGTTGTTATTGTCAGTGGAGATTTTGTCAAGGGTAAGATATGTCATTGTGGGTACACGCTTGTAATTCCATGAATTGTCAGGGATTGAAATTGCAAGTATGTCGTTATGTTAGAGGGCACAAGCTGTAATTCCATGAATTGCTAGGAATCAAAAGTGTAAATTTGTCGTCGAGTATTAGGGCCTGGTTGTTTAGGTCTTAATGACCCTGATCTGACTTATAAGTCTGACTCGGTTAGACCTGGGAGTTTGGTTGGTTTTCCACTTATTGGAAAATAGTATTAAATCTGACCAAATTGGACACCCTCCGGCTCTCATTGATCTTGGCTTCCCTGTAGCTCCCAATCGAACTCGTCGGGGTCTCCCGGCGGCCCCTCGTCAGGCTCCCTCCGGCTCAAACTCCCTGACCTCTCTCGTAGGCCTCTCATCGGCCTCCCTCCAGGTCGGACTCGCCGACATCTCGGGTTGAAATCAGGGTCCTTCACAGGTACGTCTTCTTCACACCGTCGCACCCTCACAACAGGTTTGGGCCTTCGGGGAGCGATTTCGATTGTTTGGTGATTTGGGGACCTTCGGGGATCTTCGATTGTTCAATTGTTTGGTGTTTTGTATGTATATGCATTTGATGAGTGATAATCAGTGAGCAAATTTCATCATAAATGGATATTTGTATGTTATCTCTTCTGTGAGAAAATTTGTATGTTATCTAGATTTTGTGAAACAAATTTCATCATAATTGGAAATATGTTGCATCATGAAAATCTGCAGTTAACGTGGATATATGGTTTTTACTAAAGTGGATATTTGCTTATTCGATCTAGTTTGAAATATTTGTGGATTCTAGATGTTTGTAAAGATGTATGAATATTTGTGGGTTTGAAATATTAGTGAATTCTACGCGTATGATGCTAGAGTTTGAAATATTTGTGGATTCTAGATGTTTGTGAAGATTTATGAATGTATTCTAGATGTTTGATTATTCGATTTGATTGTGGTTGAATCGTATATTGATATTGTGTGTTTGTATTTCTATGATATGGTTAATGGTTCTAATTTTTATAATACATATTATAATTGATAGCTTCTTCTAAAGAAATGACTGAAAAAAGATTAGGATTAATTGGAAGCAAGAAGGAGTTGATAAGACCTTTCTAGAATCATGTATTCATGAAATTGCACTTCATGAACGTGAGGGTAATAGCCTAAAAGTGATTTCATGGAGTAGCGTTATTAAAAAACTGAAAACAGAACATGAGTTTATAGTGGATATAAATCAAATGAAGAATCGGTATAAGTAATTGAAATAAAAAAACTTAACACGAGATAACAACTTAACTAATGTCAAATGCTTAAAATCAAAATTGTACGAAAATTATTATTTTCTACTTGGAATTACAACCTGTTTTCAAGAATGATTTATGTGTAATTTGGATTTTTTAATATGGTTTGTATTATTTTTTACAATTATTCATTATTAGGAGTTATAACCAAACATATAAATTATATTCGGTAAGAAGTAATTTAGATGGGTAAAATAATCATTCTACAAAGTCATTCTATAAAGTAATTCAGATATCCAACCATACAGACTTAAAACTGATTTAACACTTATTGGTTCAAACGTTTTAATGGTTTAAACCTCTTATTAGGTCTGCACTTAATTATTCAAAAATGAGCAAACAACACCTTAATGATGTAACATGTAGTATTTATATGTAGTATTTGTACCACATTTATTTTTCAAATAAAAATTTTCCTCTCAAGTTTGTTTAGTTACTTAAAAGTCTCCCGGGTGTCTTGTTTCATGTAACACTTAAACTTTGAAAACCTTGTTACTAATAAATGATAATTTTATTTGTTCTTTCTTAATTTCTTAACTTTGTCAGGGGTTTAACACCTTAATTAATATTAATATTTCTAATATAATAACCCTGCTATTATAAAATAAATTAATTAAATTCTTTAAAGTTATACATATTGTAATGGTTCTGAATGGATTAAACTACGAAATTATAGATTTTGTACGTTGGATCTTTAAATATAACATTTAACACGTGTATTAAATTCATGAAACTGACCATTCTACCGATCTTTAATACCTATGGTCCTAATGTCTTTGATTTTAAGTATTTTTGGTATGCTCTTTTTTTGTTGTCAAGCTTTTAAGGTTTAATGATACTTTTGGACTTTTGGTCAATCGTAACATGTTCGATTAATTGTTTGGCAGTAGTAGGTTAAATATTGTAGGTTTGATAATGATTGGGTCAATTATTGTTGAACTTTCTTTGTATTCACTAGAAACCGGTTTTTATAAGGATGAGGTGAGTGGGTACATCAAGGGGAGGGTCTACATGGGTACTGATGGAATACCGTCCTCACCCCGTGTGCCGCGGTTTTTTTTCTTCTCTCCGTGTGATCTTTGCCGAGCCTATACCTATGAAAAGTCGACCGTTTGCCCCGGTTAAAAGAGAATTTGATGATGCACATGACCCATACTAAGTGAAGAAGTATTTATGTTGTAGTAAAAATGCTTTAGGTTAATATTATATTTATAGTATATTAGAATTAGTCAAACTTTTTATTTTTTCACCAACAGCTATTTTTAGGTAAAAAACGATCGAATGTTAATTATTCTTAACGGCTACTTTTCTTTCACAACACCATGAAGCCACTCACGACAAAAGTAGTCACACCCTTATCACGACACAGGGAGACGATGCCATGCGCACCCTATTATGTCACGTCTTATAACATGTTTCACATTCTTTGTATCAAGGAGAAGCTTGTTTCTACTTTCTACAATCATATATGACAACTCACATGCGCTAATTAAATACAGATATATACTATACCTAAAAACTCAAACAAGACACTATTAATGCATGTTGTACAACATAAAATAAGAAAACTTCATGGCGTCGTTCGATTGGGGGCATTTTGGATGCTTAAGTTGAAATATTATTTTATTATTAGACATAGTTTTATTGTGTTTTGTTTTTTTCTCTATAACTTTAAAAATATTATTTTTTTTAATTCTGAATACACTGTTGCGGCCTGCTTATATTTATTTACGTTCAGGCGTAAATTTTGTTCGAAACCGATCGGGGTCAAATTTACTTTTTTTTCATAATAACGTAATGTTTTTTGAAAATTACAAATATAATTTTATGACATGATTATCTATATCTTTATTTTTTTCAAAGCAACATATATGTTTCTTATATTCCGAATAAACCATTATGATATGGTTATTTCCACTCATGTTTATAAATATATAATCTATTTGAAAGGCGCAACGCACGAAAAAAAACTGGTTAAATACTTAATCCTAACTTAGCAAATATTTACGAATACTCCCAACTTTAAACTTATTTTTACAACAATGATCCCTTATTAACTGAGAGTTAACGACGTTAGTTTTTTGATGACGTGGAGTACTTATACGGCCAAACACTAAGCAGAAAGTTGAAAACAATTGTCGGATCCGTCAATCTAAAACTTTTGCAACCTAAAACCCGTTAATTTTCATCTTCTGATTTGAACCACCTGACTCGTTAAAGGTAAATTTTAAGTGACGATGGATGCTAAAAAAGGATCTAATAGAGGTTGGGTGGCGGCGGAGTTGAAAAATAGCTCAAAGTTAGCCTCATTTCATAATAAACTAACGGGTGTTAACTCTCGGTTAGTAATAGATTGTTGAATGAAAATAAGTTAAAACTATGTGTGTTTGTTGTAAACATTTCCTGAATTGTGATTAATCTCGCCCAATAAATAAAAGTTAAGATTATTATACAAACAACTACTCACATGTATACATCTTGCTATAAATATACATGCCAAAGTTAACTCAACTCCAACTTCAACTCCAACTCCAACTCTCCTCACTGATACAAAATGGCGCCACCAACCATTCAGAAATTCGAATCGGAGGAACAAGTCGCGGTTGCTCTAGCGATTCACATCCTCCATCTCTCTGCTAAATTCATCGCCGCTAACGGAACTTTCTCTGTCGTCCTCTCTGGCGGTACTCTAATCGATACTCTCAGGTAACATTTATTTTTTGAACAGTATGTTAGTAGTTAGTAGTTAATAATTAGTTTTCAATGTTAGCGCTAGAACTCTCAGGTAACTATGATCAAACCTACTACTATTCGTGATCGCAATTGTTATTGATGTTGTATTTGGTTTTGATGAGTTTGAGTTTATTGTTTAATAGGAAATTAACGGAGCCTCCGTACGTTAGCAAAATCGATTGGTCTAAATGGTTGATTTTCTTCCTGGATGAACGTGTTGTTCCTCTTGATCATCCTGATTCGAATTACAAACTCGCTTATGATGGATTTCTTAGTAAGGTAAGAATCGACGTTTAAAATCGTTAGATTGTGATCAGGATTTCGATTCAGTGGTTCGATTATCTGCATAATGTGGAAATTTGTATTGCGTGTTAGGGTGAATTGAAGCAAGTATGAATGAAATTAACAGTTGTTATAATGGCATTTCATTGTTATTTTGGGTAATATATCAATATTAGAAGTTGTTTTACTTGAGTTTAGCTTTCGATTTGTGAATTCATTGATGTTGAATGGTATATGTTTGCTACCTAACAGTCGTATGCTATAATTTGACAAGTTAATGAATGTTAAAACTTCTTTTTTAAAGTAATATTATTTACTTTTATACTTATTGACACTTTTTTCATAACCATACAAATCAATCAACCTAAAGTTTTATCGGTCCGTTAGTTAAGCCGTTTTCAAAACTTGAAAACGATACGACGTATATATGGTTTAAAATAAAATATATACTTATAAACAAAGTCAAAACAAATTGTTTGAGTTAACTATATTTTTTGAAGTACAACGGGTTCGACTTATAATCAACCGGCTTATAGAAAGGCGGTTTAAAGATGTGAAAAATCAAATTGATTACTCAAGTTTTTAGAACAGTAATTATTAGTTTTACTAAATTGATACCCAATATTCATATGTAAATTTTAGGTACCAATACCTGAATCTAACATCTATCCCATGAAAGAACACTTATCACCCGAAGAAGCCGCAGACGAATACGAGCATCGCCTTAAACATCTGGTAGCAAACGGGACCCTAAAAACATCACCAACGACAGGGTTCGCTAAGTTCGATCTGATGCTAGTCGGAATGGGTCCTGAGGGTCACGTTGCATCGCTCTTCTGCTGGCATTTCGAACGGTTTGAGAAGAAGAAATGGGTCACTTTTATTAAAGATTCGCCCAAACCGCCACCTCGTAGGATCACTTTCACTTTCCCTTTGATCAATTCTGCAGACGAGATCGCGATGGTGGTTACCAGAGAAGATGCAGCGGATGCAGTTAAAGTGGCATTGGGAAAACATGCTGCTGATTATTATCCTTTGCCTGTGCAGAAGGTTTCACCTGAAGGTAAACTCACATGGTTCTTGGATAAAGATGCTACTTCAGAGCTTTAAGTAAATTAACTACTTCTACTGTTATGTCATAATGTTATAGTTTCTTAATTTGAGTCTTAATAAAGGATGATGTGTTATGAATATAGCACAATGGAATAACCTTTGTTGTTGTTTGTATCAAATTGTGTTGTGTTTTTCAAGATCTTTTAATAAAAGTGGAAGCTTTTGAGTTTTTTCTTTCTTTCTTTTTTGTTAGCAATGGAGAACGTACCACGATGATGGTTATTTTCTGGTAAATTAATGTCACATAACCCATGTTAGATGCAACTTTACATGTGCTTAAACAAATTTCATGTATCGTTTATTATTAGAAGAAACTTAATGTATAAAGATTCTTTCGGATAAAATATTTTTTGTTTTTCTAAAAGTTAAATGACTTATTTAAAGAAATGTATAAAGATACTGTAGAATAAATAGAATAAATATATATTTAATTTAATATATACTAATTAACAATTTATTATTACGATTATTTTATTATGAGCAATAAAAGTTGTATAACTTTTTTAAAACATTTTTATTTATTATAAACCCAATAGTTTTACATCTTTTATATTTTAACCCCTATATTTTGTTACTTTTAACTTTAATCCTTTATATTTTTTATCTTTTACATTTTTTTCCTATTACATTTGGGTTGTAAAATTTGAGAGTTAACACACCGTAATTTGCATGTGTGATTTAACGTTTTCACATCTAGTTTTTCCCATATAACGGTCTCATTAAAACGTGTGAGTCCTAGATTGACTTACTTATTAATTTTAATGTTTTACATTTGACGTGCAAAGTTCAACGCTTTTATGTCTACTTTCCGTTCGATTTTGAAATTTCTTTTTATTTTTTTAATACGAGCTAGTTCGGTGTTGGGGTTGCTCACGATAATTTGACGTTGGTGTTACTTGGTACGATTTAACGCCCCCTACCACAACGCAAGCAAACATTTGGTTTCTTACAATTTCACTTACAAAGAATGTACATTTTCTTATTTTGCTTATAATCATTTATTGTAAACAAAATTAGTGTATGTAATTATTATGTGAGTATATTTGATTTTGCCAATGAAAATAAATGTTAGAAGTGTTATTATTTAAACTATAAGCATAAATTATTGTTTACTAATAGATTAAAATTTAGATTATTAAACTTCAATTTAACTGTCATTTTCAATGTTGTAAAAGTCGCTAGACGCTGCCACATCGGTTGGATGGGGAGTTGCGAGTACTCATTTTAAGTGGGGATACTCAGACATAGTATATTACAAAGAAATTATTTTTCAGGACATTATACATATATTAAATATCATATGTTTACTAATATGTATAACAAAATATGTGAACATCAATATAAATTAAAATGATACATGTTCAAATATAAAATGATTCAAAATTGATACTGATTCTATAATATTATAGACATAATAATCATTTAATAGTCATCTTCCAAAGTATCTACATGATTAACAACGAAAATCCAACAAAAATCGATAAAAAATGCGAAAATTAACGAAAAACAACGAAAATCTGAGTTTTCGAAGTTGGGTCACCTAGCTTTGAATAGGCTGAGTTGGAGTGCCATGTTCCGAGTTGCACCGACTAGCTTCGATTTTGACCAAGTTGACCAATTCCGAGTAATGTTACCGAGCTGAAGAAAACCGTTTAAGTATTTGATCTAGTCATGAGTACACCCAAGTAATCGACCAAGTTAACCGAGTTTACAGCACTGGCCATCGTTAAATAACTTATTGGAAGGAACGTATATGTGTTAGAGTATCTCCGACTCCAACAACAAATCAAAGGAACCCCATAAATGTTTCACCTTGGTTATCACATCATATATCCTTTTTTCTTTCTAAACCCCTCATTTTAGCAACGAACACCCATTTTAATATTTATATATTATGCATACATATATAAATATATCTGTATATTTATATCTATACTATATAATAAAAGAGTAACTAAGATACCACATGACGCTTTTACGTTACTCCTTGAAAAAAGTTTCCCATTTAAATTAATATATTATTTTAGTCAAGTTTTTATTTAAGAAACTAAATTAATAGTAATAATTCATTTTGTTTTGAATTAAATTTTTTATATTATCAACTTAAGTATATAATCATATTGTTTTGAACTATATATTTTTATAGCCAAATAAGATTCAATTTTAAAGAATATAAAAAAACAAAAAGTATTAATTGATATATTAATATATTTTAGTTTAGTGTGATCATTTTAAGACACCTAAGTTATATTATTCATAAAAATATTCAAATATTTATATCTTATAAATATAACTTTTTACTTTTCATTATTATAGTATTACGTAACTTAATTATACGAAATATTTATACCTCTATGAATTATATAGTTTTTATATTTTCAAGCTGTGTATTACACAAAGATAGTATATATATATATATATACATATGTGTGTGTGTGTGTGTGAGTGTGAGTGAAAAAACAAGTCATCCAACAATAAGGTGGCCTTCAAACGTGTTAATTTGACAAACTCAAAGTGAGCAAAACAATAATTGTATGATTTATTAATACATCTTTCTTAAATGCTACTAGAAGCCAAAAAGATTTTTCTACATGAATTGCACTAGACATTCTTCCAAGTAAACGACTAAATAAGAAAAAGACTAGTCATCTAAGAAAACAAACACTCCACGTCTTTTCTATAAAACTAATACTTTCCTTTATGCCCGTTAATATAATAAATTTTCAAATACTTTGTTATTTAGAAAATAAAAGTATAAAAATAAAGGGAAATAACACTCTTTTAAACAAATAAAGGGTTGATGAAATTATTATAACACTTGGGTAGTTGGCTCACTGACGACTAGGCCTCTTGGTGGAAAGCCCTGGGTTCGAATTTAGGCATGAAGTCAGGTAATGAAAATAATATAGTTAAAGAGTAATGTAGATTGGTGTTAAAAAATAATTATAGCTTGTAACTTGTTTATTAAAAACTGGATTAAGTTCACTCAAGTTCAAGATGATATCAAATAGAATTGGTAAAGATGAAGATACTAATAACACAGATCGACAGTAGTCGACATGATTGCTTTGTATTGCAGTTAGAATCAAGGCCAACAACTAAGGAACAAGATGAAGACAAAATGACTATGAAGACAAAAGAACATAACAAGTGAGGAGTATATCCTTGAACAATACAACTGGATGTGTTGTGTACACTTTAAGCCCTCCAAAGTCTTAAAAATTAAATAGCTTTGGCCCTATCTTTTGATATTAACTCCAAAGCACCTCATAAAGAAATAAAACAAAACAAACAAAGAAAGAAAGTTAGCTACTTGGATTACATATTATAACACCCACTCATAATTCAAGTAGCAAACACATCAAGTAATCCCAGTTCTTTACACAAGAAGTTATGTTGTTCAACACCAAGACTTCAGTAAAAATATTTGCTACTTGATTTCCTGTGTCAATTTTTTCGGTTTATACTATACCAGCTAGAAATTTTCACGAATAAAATATAAGTCTGTTTTAAAACGTTTGATTCTTATCATGAAACACCATATTAACAATATGTGACATTGCAACTAAGTTACCACATAATTACTTTATTGGTAAATTGACATCAATATTTAGTTCTTTTAATACATTTTAAAGCTACATA
This sequence comes from Flaveria bidentis, assembly GCA_018326385.1. NCBI lineage: Eukaryota > Viridiplantae > Streptophyta > Magnoliopsida > Asterales > Asteraceae > Flaveria > Flaveria bidentis. The sequence continues at coordinate 11,919 of BJCM01100026.1, forward strand.
ACTTCACATGCAACAGAACATAAAACTCTATATTTTGGTTCTACGGTTAAATAAGTGACTACTAATTATTTTTTTACTTTTTCAACATACCAAATTTTCACCCCAAAATATAGAGTAACTAGTGACAAACCTTCAATTTATCTTACATTTTACCCAATCAAAATCTACAGAACAATGTAACTCAGAAAGGCTATCTTTACTAGGAGTTTTTTTAAGATATTTGAGAACATGAAGTGCAAGTTACATGTCACACTGTTAAAATTCACTTATAGAGTTTTACCACGAGGCGTGTAAACAAACCAGTATCTTAATCATTAGTTACTCTGACGTCCTCTATATGTGTTTTCAAACAAATATCATAAAACTCAAACATCGCAGAGGCGTAAATTAAAACGTTTAAAACCAATTAATGTGAAAAGTAAATGCGTAAAACACATGCCCAAAACCAAAGTTTAAACGTAATTAAATAGTTTATAAAGTCGAAAGAATTTGTATGCCATGCGACCAATGTTATGCTCCTAACGCACCCCTGATTAGCGACATGAAAAAACATATTAAAATGTCAACACGAAGTTGGTGAATTCATGACTTTGTAAACAAGTAAAATATTTGTGTTGTAATAATATAAGTAATTTGTAACGAAATAGATAGCTAATCTACAAGAAGAGCATAACAATAGTGTTTTTGAGATCGAAGCTAACTATGTTCACTTGTTTGCTGTCATACCCCAACCTTGACGGCGGAAACGTCGAGATGTGAGGGTTAAGATTGTTCACAACCACATAACGTTATATTTAAATGTAAATATTAATATTATAAGTTTCAAAAGGAAATACAAACATAAGTCTCAAACATAAAATAAGTTCAAACATAAATCAAAACATAACATAGCATTTTATTTATTTAACTAGGTCCACGTCCTAGTTTTATTGCAAGCTTCAAAAGACAACTTTAAACTTGGGGGTTACCTGAAACATGATAAAAATAAAGGTCAACTATAAATAGTTGGTGAGTTTCCAAGGTTTTCATACATAATAATAACAAGGTTACAAGTAGCAATTCATGTCATAAGTTATAAGTTAGTAAGGTTATAGAACACATATCGTTACAACCAAACCTCGACTTGATTACAAGTATATAAGATTGGCTAAGTGTATTTGG
>BJCM01100036.1:0-26559 GCA_018326385.1 Flaveria bidentis
AATGGAAAAGACTTATCAAAACTTATAAAGTTATAAAATGAATTTTAATAAACTTATAAAGTTTTATTAGTAATTATGAATTTTAAATATTGAAAATAAATAATCAAATTATAAAGTTTACAAGTTTTATATAAGTTATAAAGATTAACAAATAAATAATTTGATTGATTATTCAAATTTATTTTATAAAGTCTATAAAGATTTAATAAAAAAAGAAGTTCGTTCAATTAAATTTAGAGTTTAAATTGTAATTATTATTTTATTTATTTAAATTATTTAATTTTATATTTATTTTAAATCCTAATCATAACCCTTTTTAAAAGACTTGTAACTCACCATTAACACCATTCATAACCCCCTACTAACCTCAACTATAAAAGCAAGGCTTGTGTCTCACTTTTCAATTGCTCATTATTTTAAAATCACACTAACAAATCTTTCTTTCATTCTTTGGTTTTGATCAAATTCAAGAATTTTCTTTTACAAAGAGTTTCAAGAAGTTTATAAGACTAAGGTAATCTTATATTTCTTTTATATTATATATTTATATATTGTTTCAATCATCCTAACATCCAATTGTTTGTCATGACTTTATGTTTTTACTTTTATTTTTTCTTTTACTAAATATCTTTTAATTTTAATCATTATCATTTGATCATTAATCTTCTAACTTTCACTAACATTCCTAAATCAAGCTAAGAACACACTAACGTAAACAAAGAATCTCGTTTGCATATGGACTGCTATGCCGCCGCATTCGGTTATTCCAAAAGATTATTTTTCTAAATGATGGTTATTACAAAGTCGTGGAATATTTTTTATAACTCGAATGAAGTTTAATATACCAAATATCAACATAATAATTTTTTTCTAACCCATTTCATGCGTTAACAATTTTAAAAGTGCACATAAGTGCCTTAATATATATTTGGTAGAATATAGTCTTACTTCAACTAACCATAACTTGATCATAACAAACTAAACTTGAGTAAACTCGAACTCCAATATAAAGCCCATTGAATTACATTTTTAACGATAGTTTATACGTCTTCAAACTCAATCGGACAACTCAACAATAACCTTCACAAGATAAGTGCGCATTTCAGCACCTTTTGTCTTGTGTTGCTGTTTTGACTTATTTACGGGTCTTTTCATAAAGTTGTCCGGAAGATTTTGAACTAGTCAACTACAAATTTTTATATTTTAGCAAACCGTTTTCTATTTTTAAAACCTATTCAAACAAGTATCAAACATTCTGTCCAGAATCTAAAATTGGTGCAATAATCCTTTTCAATCTACATTTCGCTTTTTGGCATTATCTAAACGTCATAACTTCTTGTAATGAACTCTGACCTCAAGTTATTGTTTCTTTTTATCCTTTAGGACATCACATTTGACTCTTAAACATCCAAGGTTTCTTATATTCTCTACAACCATCATTATACAATGTGAGTTTTCCATGTGAGTTCTTCATGCCCCTTTTTTACTTTATTTCACACATTTTGGGGTGAAACATGTTAACCTTATCAACGTATACTTGTAAACTTTTTATACTTGTAACGCATATGCAATTCATCTTTATTTTTTGTCATGGTTAATTGTATTATTGTAAGTGTTATATGTGATACATTATATGTTGACAATCATTAACTATTGCTTGTCTGGCGACATCATAGATCTATGGGTCTGACAAGCCTATTTTGTGCTAAAGCCGATGTATTACCGGCTCCTAATGACGTATGACTTGTTCATCATGAGAACCAAGTACACTTAGCTAATCGTTATAAACTTGTAAACTTATACTTGGTCAAGGTTTGATTGTTGTTATTTAAATCTTTTTTGTATTGTAATGACTTAATTGTCTAGTATTATTCAATGAAAAATGACATTTAATATTATTTCAATTTATTTAATTCCATGAGCTATGAACAATCGTTTCACATTCGTCCGTCTTGATGATTCCGCCGTTGGTCGGGGTGTGACATAATAATAATAATAATAATAATAATATAATAATAATAATAATAGTAGTAATAATAATAGTAATAATAATAGTAATAATAATAATAATAATAACAATAACAATAACAATAACAACAACAAGAATAATAAAAACAACAACAACAACAATAACACGTAGTAAAAGTCTGCTTGAAAACATAAAGTAGTGAAGAAGACAACTTAAAAATAAACCTAATGTAGGGAAGAAAAAAAACATTAACGAAAATTAATAAAAACATATTAAATTAAAAAAACTTATAAAAAACATACCAAATGTAAAAAAAAACAAGCAAACAGTCTGTCACATGACAAGCTCTAATTTAATCATTATTATGCTTTTTTTATAAAAACAATCATAATAAATTAAACCATACACGGCTTGGTATTAAAAAAAATATATTATATAGTCAATGAAATTAAGCATGCCGTAACAAAATAAAACTTTATATGTTAAAAGTTAAATAACAAAATATACGAAAAGCTATTATAAATACCAACATAATAATAGTAATAAAAGTAAATGCTAAAGAAAAACAAGACATATCGAAGTTATTTTGAATATTAGAATGCATTTTAAAATTGTAATATAGCAATAATATCAAAAAGATGAAAATCAAGAGATGAAAATCGAAAAGATGAAGGGAACAATAGGTGTTTAAATTGAGTGGTAGGTCAGTTGAACAAGCAGAAATTCCGAGGATACTTTTTTTTTTTATCGATTTCGTAGGTTATTTTTATTAAGTGATAGTCCAAGATTGTAACCTTCATAATTTTAGTGATGTTATAATTTATTCAAAGAAAATAAATGAGTTGGTATTTAAAGATCATATTCGAAGAAGTGATTGATACGTGGAGACTACAATGACTTCTTTCTAGTATATTAAGAATAAAGCAAATCTGCATCTTTAGATTGGAACAAGTGATAGTTGCTTTTGTGTTTTCTAATGTTATTGTTCCTTTTCTCCTATATAGAACTTTTGACTTATTTTGTATACTTTTTCCACAAACAAATAGATAGACCCTATCCATTGTATTACATATAATCTATATCATAACTGATTTATAACAACACGTCATAAGAGACTCAAACACTAGTTTTATCAATTTAACTACACACAATATTATGCATACTTATTTTTTTGTTAAACCGGTTTTATCGTGTCTAAACAAATACCTATTTTGTCAGCCTTACTCTCACCCCTATCGTTTTTTTATATATTTGTCCTTCAAGAAAAATGAAGCAGAAAAAAAATATCGTGGGCCATCATCCTAAAAGAATATATGTAGTGGGTGCCTCTTGCGATGACTTATAAGGAAAAAGAGTAATAGTCGAAAATCAAAGGAATGGTTTGGACGGTCATAGCACGCACTACACCACTTAGTTTATGGAATATTCGTGTGATAATTCGTTTAATTACCGTAAAAAATGGTTTACTAACGTATTTAACTATAGAGGCAAATAAATAAAAACTAGTAATACGGGGAGAAACTATCAACGTTTAGTTAAAAGCCTTACAAGATTAGAGACAGGTTACGGTACAAAGTGTTTTTTCGGACGAAGCGTACAAAGTTATCACACATGAATGAAGGTTATGGGTAAAATTATAACGCAATGGTAATAATTAATCACGTAAATATAGAATTATCACGCAAAACTGAAATTATTGCGTAGAAGATATTCTTGCGTGATAAATTCCACATCTGCGCAATAATTTCACGCGAGTATAATTTGTCTTGCGTAAATGTCACTTCACTTTGTTTTGCGTGATTATTTCACCCCAAAATTTTGTACGTTTCGCACGAAAAAAACAATTTGTATAGTAATTGGCCCTTACAAAATTATTAGTTTTTAGGTGGTGGTAAACACAGTTCGAACCATTCACTCATTTTAAAACTAATACATCTATTTTGTGAAGTTTTATTCTATAACATTAAATATTAGGAGAACAAAAGTAATAAACATAAATCGTCTGAGTATATTAAGTGGTTTTGTTTTTTTAGATTATGTAGTTGTTACATACATATACTCGTATATTTATATACATAAAAATCCATTGAATTAATATTGCCTATGTTTTTAATTTTTTATTCGTCACATGAGTTATTCAAGTTTGTAAAATACAATTACAAATAAGCATTGCCCTTTTCATCAGTCTTCTTCTTTAAAAATTTTAAGATTACAAAGATTAGCGCTTTATTTTATTCCTCTAGTTTTTATATATTTTCTAAAAATCTAAATGTCAGTTCACAATGCCAACATGCCAATCTTAAGAATCGTTGATAAATTTTAAACCATGGATAAATAGAATAATCTGGTTTCTATAATAAAAAGTCAATAACTTGATATATAAATTTTTGGGTCCTGAGTGAATTTAGTATAACAAACCCTTGTTTGATCAATCGATCATCGTGACCTCCCATGTTCTGATGGTTCTTTTATCATACACAACCCAAATTGAAAGTTATTTTATTTGGGTTTTTAAAAGTGATTTAAATTTTAAATTCATAAGTTGTTTTAGTTTCAGTTTAAAGTTTCATTAGTTGTTTCAAATTTATTCAAAATAATAATATTTTTGGATTGAAATTGAAACAATATATGCAACTTTTAAAGAAAAATAACTACTTTAATCAAACATTAGGCAACAAGAAATTAATTCTTAAAATAATTAAGATGTTAATAAGTTTTATTGTTTGATAGACATAAAATAAGCTTAAATGTTAACAAAGTACAATTTTTTTTAAACATCTTTAAAATTTTAAAACAATAGAATATTTCATCTAATATTTAGAGAAAATTTATAGAAATACTTTAATGTTTCTTATATTTATATATTACTAATTACGAATTTTGTTATGCTTTGTGCGTTGTACAATATGCTTAATAGGATGTATCCATCTTTGTTTGTTTTTTTAATCATTAACTTCTTTCTTCTCTTAACCCAATAGTTTTATCCTTTTATAATTTGACACCAATATTTTTTTTTATTTTCAACTTTGATCTCTCATACTTTTTATATTTTATATAGTTTTTGTTTTACGGTTTGGTTGAAAATTTGCGAGTTAACTCACTGCATCATGCGTGTGGTACAATGTTTTTACGTTATATTTTTCCCGTTTAACGACCTCGTCGCAACGCTCTTGTTCTAGATCGACTTACTTATTGTTCTATATGTTTTACATGTTTACACCTACTTTTCGTTTGTTTTTTGTTATTTTTTTACTACGGGTTTTTTAGATGTTCGTGGTCACTGACGGTGATATGTCATTAGTGATACTTGATATAATTTTAAGCCCTCGTTACAACACAAGAGTCTTAAGACTAGTTTTCTTCAAATAACAAAAAAAAACTAAGTTTAAATATTATTTCAATCTTGTGAAATTATTCAAAAGTAAAATCTCCTTATGAACCTATGTAATAAGTGATTGATTGATCATTTGATCAATTTCAGTTTTTTGTGCTAATGGAGTGCTACGATAATTTTTTTAAAATACTAAAAGTATATCTTTTAATTATTTGAATACATAAATTTTATGACTATAGTATTTTATTATTGAATTTGTAAATGTTATTGTATCTAAGAGTATTTATAGTATGTTCTTTATCTTTATAATTATATTAAAAAAATTTATATTTTCACTTTTTTTTAATTAAATAATATTTTCATACCCTTATTATTTTTTTTTCTCTAGTCACAATTACTTTAAAATTTTTAAAATATTTAAAGATTTAACAGTAATTCTTTAAATATATCAATTTATAATAACATTTTTTATCTTCTTTACTCACTATCACTCAAAACCATTCTATATAATATATAAAACACACTCAAATACTTTAAGACTCACATACTTTAAGAACTACACTGTGAATATTCTAATACGTATTTATATTATCAACCGTACAAAGCAATGTATATCACATAATTAATGCTTATTAAATTGTTTGCAGATTTTCTAATCACATGTTTTTGTTTTTATCAATCGTATAATACAAATTAACAGCCTAATACCTCACAGTAGCTTAGTAGACCAATGGTATCATACAACAAAACAAGTTAGAACAAACACAAGTAGAACCCAAATAGTTATAATGTGTTTCATTACAAAACACCATCACAAACTGCTAATAATAATATTAGATTATTAGTGTCATGACTTAGAAAACCACAAGCACTAGAAGTTCAGAACACATATCATAATCCACAATCTAATTCAGTCAATGATTAATATGAGCACAAGTGATATATGAGCAACAACACCAGTGACCGAACACACAACCTTCATGATCCTATAGAACACAGGGGAGAACTGCCTCTTCGTCGATTTTGACAGATAATCATAGATCAAAATGGGTAAAGTCATCCCACAAACAAAAAACGCAAGTATAGATGTGCGGATCAAGAAACTCTGAGTGTCAAAAGGGGTTTTATCCTTCCCTTTGTACTTCAATCGAAGAATCTGCACCAATACATTGTAAGTGACGAGAAGTGCTCCAACGTACACGACATACGACCGATTTGTGCGATCATCAGCCCTGACGTAAAAATCAAAGAGTGAAAAACAGATGAATATACAGGATTATTACTTTATTAGATGAGTATGTGTAAAGAAGAAGAAGAAAAGTTAAAAACCCTAGATATAGAGTACGTTTGAGAGAGATAGGGTAATGGAAACCCTAAATCAGGGTGAAACTATCAGTGGATAACAAGCAGAAAGAATCATCTGAAGAAACGATGAAGAGTTGAAAGATGAAAACCCTAATTGATTAGTAATTATTAATTAGTGATTAGTAATTAGTAATTAGAACTTACATTGAAGGGGTGCGATGATGAGTTGCAGGTTTCTCTTTCACAACACACGAATCTCCGTCCATCGCTTTTGGTTTGGGAGTATTATTATTATTATTGTAGTCCTTCTGCAAACACATAACCCACCTTTTAATACCCCTCGAACGTTAATAAAATATATTATTGAATGTTAATAAAAATGATGACGATCGAAACCTTTTTTGTAATTCTTTCAGTTCAATGGTAATAATAATATTGAAGTTTAAAATATATTATAATTAAGTTATAATTAGATATAATCAAATGTAATCTAATTCTCATTATTACATTATTAAAATGAGTTATCCCATACGAGAATACGAACCATCATTCCTATTGGGTGATGCTATATTATTTCTCCCTTTAAAATATTTTACTTGTTATACATTGTTTTTAATTTTGAATAATAGTTACATTTTAATTGAATACGGATTATCACCCATTAATATGTAAAATTAAATCTTTTAAATTTTATTTATTTATTATTACTTTTAGTTTTTATATTTTTTATCTTTTGTTATTTTTATTTTTAGTGGTTACAGTGTTTAAAAAAGCCAAAAACAGAAATAACCAAAATCCGAATTGTATCTGTAAGCGTAAGAAATCGAATCATATCGTAAATTTGATTTTCACTTCGGTTAACGGTTACACAAAGCCTTACTAATTCGGTTCAACAATCAGTATAAACCAAACAGTAAACGGTTTAACAGATTTAATCAGATAATCGAACCAAATAAATTAGTTTAAATGGTTTAATCGATTAAATTAGGTTCGCTTAGGCCTATTTCCAATTCTAAAAAATATTTAAAAAAAAAAATATTTTGCTTCAGAAACTGTTATATTAAATTTATATATATATATTTTTTTATTTTTAAATATGTTTTCATATTTTTATATTAAAAGTGTTTTTGACATTAATTTTAAAAAAACTTTTCTTGTAAAACTAAATTCAAATTCAGGGTAAAGTATTATAAATTAAAAAAAAAAATTAAAGGGATGAGAATTACAAGTAATAAATAGTGTATGTACAGTCTAACCCTTCCTATTTTATTAAGAAATACAATAATAAATATTGTATGTATAGTCTAACCCATCCTTTCTCCTCAACTCACAACCGCTTAAAATATATTAAAAACATTATAAGGTTTTATGAAATATTTTCCAAAGAATATAGATTAAACAGTAATTTTTTCATATTTTTTACTCAAAATCACTTATGATCATACTATATAATATAGGGAATACATTCACATAAATTTAAAGTACCGGTTGTGAACGCTCTAAGGGATTATATTGGCATTTTACAAAGTTTTTAAACAATGTTGTGGTGCGAAGGTGTCAAAGCTGACTCGTTAGATTTAATTTGTAATAATCATTCAATAAACCAATATCATATTTAATAAAATTAGGCAAGAAACGAAAAAAAATAAGTGTGTAATGTGTTTCGAACCACTGCGCATTGGGTTTGCTACGAAAGACTTAATCAAGTCATAACCAAATAATCTAGCACATTAGTTAGTTTAAATATTCAAATCTAATTATTTAAAGAAAACAAAACCTGGTAATAAAAAAGTAGTTTTTCTATCGTAGCCACCGACATGTTTTTTTTAATATATATATAATTTTCTCTATCTTTTAAGGATTATTTTAGCAATCGGGTAACTTTTGGAAAAGATTTACGTTGGAACTAAATTAGGAAACAATAACAAGGATTTTATTATATCACAGCTCAATATTTGATTATTTTCGAGTAAATATTCACTTACCTTTCCCTTATTACGACACGTGTGTAATCCAGTTGTTCTTGAGTCTGTCCCTATAACTCGTAATAATAATACTACTAAAATAACAAAAGAATAACCACTCACCTCGTTTGCTACGATATCAGAACGTAAAACTCATCCCCTTCAAAGATTTTGCAACGTTGATTCACACAAGGTACCTCCGATCTATCTTTTCGTCTTTTCTCATCATCATAATTCATACGTACTCATCACACTGTTCTTAATTCAGTTCACCATGCGTGTTTTGGTTCTTGATTTTTCGTTATCTTTTTATCTGCATGAATTTTAGGAATTGTTTGATGATATCGACGAACTTCTTGTTAATTCTGTAAGAAAAGAACCTTCTTGGTGGAATCACCGATCGCTGAAACCTTAGTGATGGAACCGTCTTTTGATCGTCGTGAGGATGGTGTTGTGGGGGTCAGTTTAGTTGATGATTCTGTGGTTTCTGGAGATCAAAAGGGGATTGTTATGCAGTCTGATGAGAAATTTTCTAGGGTTCTTGAAAATGGGGTTGATGATCAGAGATTTGGGGGAAATTTATTGGAGTCTGGAGTAGATAGAAATGCTTCTGATGCAGGTGAATTGCATGGAGTCAATGTTGTTGTTGATTTAAGCAATTGTTCTACAAAAAAATCTGATAGTAATACCGTTGGATCGAATGTAGTAAGGTTCAATGATGTTGAATTTATTGAAAAAGAAGGTGAATATGAGTTTACAGATTTGGTTTGGGGGAAGGTGAAGAACTATCCATGGTGGCCTGGACAAATAATCGATCCGTCGGATTCAACAGATGAAGCAAAGAAACATCTCAAGAATGATGGGCTTCTCGTCGCGTATTTTGGGGACCAAACGTTTGCTTTTAATGAATTACACAACATCAAACCGTTTCGTGTAAGTTTCTGTAGGATGGAAGATCAATGCAATGGTGAAGCTTTCGTTCGTGCTGTGAATCTTGCTCTGCGTGAGGCTGCTAGGCGTGTTGAATGTGGATTGACCTGTTTATGCATATCTGATAAGGTATATAATAACATTAAATCCCAAATTGTGGTTAATTCGGCGATTAAGAAAGAATGTAGTAGAATAGATGGTGGGGATAGATTTTCTAGTGTTAATTCTTTCAATCCTGCAAAAACTGTTGACATTTTGGTTGATTTAGCAAAAGACCCGTTTGGGATTAATAGATTAGATGTTTCAACAATTGGAGGTCAGTTATCAGCGTTTACTCGGTGGAAAGGACATCATCAGCTTCAGTTAAACCAAGTTTTAGATGACAAATCTGATGTAATTAATACTTTGCTTCATTCAAAAGGAAAACAGAATGCTCGTGGCAGGCCACTTAAGCGTAAACACTTGTTTGATGATGGTCTAAGCCCAAGTAAGAAAGTGAGATGCTTGTCAGAATTGATGTCGAATGGTGACGAAAGTGTGTCGGATGTGGAATATACTCCAAAAAAGAGAGGTAGAAAAAGGAAAGCAGTAGAATCCAACGGGTGTGGTGACGGAAGTCAAAGTCAAAGACAAAGTCAAACTGCAGATGATTTTCTTTCACAGATATGCCTGGCTGCCATAAATCCTATAGAAGGTCAGCATAATCTTGATTTGCTGGTCAAATTATCTTTGGATTTTAAGAATTACCGATTGAGAGAAGAAATGAATAACGAGGAAATGGCAAACCAACCAGAAGGTACTGAGACGGATGAATTTACTGGTGGTAAAGATTCTTACTGGACCGATATGACCATTGTAACCGAATCTAATTTCAGGCCAAAACCAAATGAAGAGAACTCTGCAACTTCATTAACCTTTAAGTTTAAAAGTTTGGATTCCGTGCCATCAGTAGAAAAACTGCATGAGATATTTAGGCGTTATGGACCTCTACAAGAAACCGAGACTCGAGTGTTGAAGAAGACAAAGTGTGTGAAATTGGTGTTTGAGAGAAAATGTGATGCAGAAACTGCTTTCAGCAGCAGTGGAAAATATAGCATTTTTGGACCGGCTCTTCTTAAGTACCGCCTTAACTTCTCACCAACACTTCGGAAGACAGATGCAACTGGCAATAAGGGGCCGAAATCTGCAAAGAAACCACAGTCTGAAAATTAGGTTGTGAAGTTGGTAAACATATATGACTTTTTGATTGCTTAATGCCAACTTATGCTTTTGACTTGTAAAGTATTTATGCGCATTAGTCAGTACTACGCTGGTACTGCTTGGTGTTGAACTTCTAATCATTTTTGTTTGAGAAAATAGACAGGGTTTCGGCTAAATTATGTCTTTTTATCGTTGTTAATGTTATGTTTGTCGCATATGTCCATGTGAAACTGCATGTAAATGTTTATAGGTTTAAAGCAGAACCATAACACACTTAATCCACTTGATATGTTGGTAGACTATTGACGGGTAAGAGATCTTGTCTTATGTTTTATAGTCTTGTAACAAAATGAGTCGATCCATGCTTGAGGAAGATTTAATTCCTAGACTCAAGTTGTTTTCAAACAATACAAAGCATTCTTGTGTTCATATAATCTTACATTACGTTGTAAGTTGTTCTGAATCGTTGTGATTATTGGGGATAATGCTGAACTTGGTAGAGACTAACGGCAGCATGAAACTTAGCTTCAACTCTGTAATTGATGTATGACACATGCTTAGATCATTTATGGCACGAGCTTAGATCTAAACAAACATAGACACTACAAATGGACAATTTTAGCGATGTTGATGGAAAATTGACAGTTTGATACCATTATTATCATTTACATGCAATCTTGAACTGCAGACAATGTCACAGGTTATTGTTAGATCACAATGAAGAAAGGTTAAAATGTCTTGAAATCACAGGCTGCAATTTCGATAGCAAATGTAGTCTTCAAGATAGATTCGCCACTTTCATCGCAAACCATTTTGTTTCTGTCTTTCTTTATGCATATTGATTTCCATCTTCAAAGCGTTTAACTTACCTTTTAAGTCCAGAATTTCTGGAGAAATTATGAGAATATTTTCCATACCACTTGATTGTTTCATATGAATAGAAGTTTTCATTGAATTTGGTTTTGATCCTGCATGAGCTGCTGCAACTGCTTTTGCTGATGGAAGCTTTCTCACATTTGAACCGTTTATGCTTCCAGTTTTGCAAATTGTTACGTGTTGTTTTTCATGCGGATCTAAACTCTGGCCTGTGGGATGGTTTTTCAAAGTTGGTTTGGATGCGTGATGAACAGTAGAACCTTTAACGCCTCTTGATTTTGACCTTTGATTGAGTGTACAAGGTGATGAAGATGATGATTCGGACGGCCGTTGAGTTGTTGAACTTGAAGAAGAGTTGGATGTTCGTGAAGGTGAAAATGGATGAGAAATAACAGGTGGCGGTTTAATCTTCAAGCTGATGCTTGATTGTGTTCTAGGCATTATACTAACTGCAGGTTTGGTAGACTTCAAGTCATCATTTCTTCTTGCATCAGTTGCTGATGGTTTCTCACTGTTCACCAAGGATCGACGAGCAACACTGTCGCTCATTTTTGACCGTTGTTTGACAGCAAATTTTGGTGATGATGAACCTGATGACCCTGGACTAACAGGACTAGCAGGCGATGTCCTTGACACACGAGTATTAACTGACGCCACTTTACTCTTTGTTATGATCCCAGGTGGTGTTTTCGAGGGTGAATCAGCATTAGCTTTACCAGTTTTGGAACTCATGCTTCTTTTTTCTTGGGTTTTAACATTGTTCCTTGGAGAACCACCAGATAACGGAGATGATCTTGCTGGCGGTGTCTTGATCTGTGCCTCCTTGTGGAGACCACCCGCTCGGGTTCCCTTTTTGGCTTGAGAATCCCTCTTTCTTGGTGAGGAATTGATGCTCGAATTTTTTACGCTATATCCGGTGGATTGTTGAGTTGAAGCTTCAATTTCTTGGAACAATTTAGCTTCCATACTTTCAAGTTCTTCGATTTTCTGTAACTCGTGCTTGACATCATCCACACCTCCTTCAATCATGCTTGACAACTCCTCAGCAGCAAGAAAACCTGCAAAAGAACAAAGAAGTAAAATGACCTCATAACAATGGAGCACATTTGTTAGTTATAGCATACCATCACTAGTGAAAAAGGCTCTATCCCATGAAAAACTTCGGCGCATTTTGAAGTTGACTTCTTCTGTTGATTGTAGTTCGGTCTGTTTATTGATGCTTGCCATTTTCGCTGTTTTGTCAGTATCAACTGCTTCTGCTAGCTCACTACGTCGATCTTTCACTGTTTATATTTTGTTGCTACCTAACTTCCACCGTATAACTAACCAACTGAAATCAAAGAACAACAAAGTTAAAGTTTTTAAGTAATACATGTGAAGCTTTCTAGTTATAACATCCATATTCTTTGTGAAGTGTAGGAAACTTAGAGATCATTCATCTTTTCTGTCATTCTTGTAACTATTAACATGATTAGTGATTACCATTACATCCCTTTTAATGCTAAACCATTCAGCTGAGCAGTGTGCCTCATTATCACATCGCTTGATATGAACATAAATAAAAGGAAATTTCCAACCAAATTGGGTAAGTTAATTACTAATTAAACCAACACAAATTTTATAAGCTCAGGATGATTTTAATATTTCATGTTTCCTTGCAATTAATTGCTTCATTAAATAAATCGTTAGTACTTTCGAATTTCACTGGTCTTCACAACCAAATACATGAATTCAAAAACTTGTATTTGTTACCTTCTATTTATAATGGTTTGGTTATGGTCATGAAAAAAGTGATCTCATGTAGGTGTCATGTAGGCATTAGTTGCGATCACATTCAAAGGGTGTATGTATCTATGTGAATGTCAGGTTTAATTTTAAAAGAAATGATGAGATGTAGTGTTGTGGTTAGAGAAAAAAAATCAAAAGTTGAGACTCGCCATTGTAGCTATCACAAAATGCCCCATCACAACTCCCATCACACCTATCACTAATGAGAGTATGAGACCAACACAAATATTCAATGCGTGATAGCGGTTCCATGTCAGTCTATCACGACCCGATGATGGTCTTACAATACCTAATTCAGATCAATCAAACTTCGATATTGATTTCAATGCAAGTTTTAACCAAAATTACTTTATATAAGATCATTACTATGAATTCTAACATGGCAAGTATCATCAATTTTAAATCGCAAGCAATGCATGCACTCCATTGTAAGTAAATTATTTCGTGAAATCAAAGAGCAATAAATACAATAAACAATTTCAATCTGTGTTCGTTCCTAATCGATGTGTAACGATCACCTGAGAATCGGTTGGCAGTTATAGGAGGGCGTCGTGATTATGCAGAAGAAGAGAAAACAGCGATTATGAGGTCACCAATAAACAGAGATCATCAATGGCATATGATGTTTATAGACCTCCGACCTATCCTATACTATCATCATATTTCATTCCAAAGGTCGGAGAATTAAGACCCTACCATTCATCCGCATTTTGAAGAAAAACACCCGATTCTTTCGCTATGATTTTACACATGGTCGTTCAACGAAAAACAAACCGTTATTTTGTTGCCTGTAAATCAAATAATTACTCCTCCGGTATTAGGTACCTTTATGCTTTTTTCCCTCTATCTTTCAGTTATGCCCTGAAAGTCCCTTCATTACAAAGTTTTAACAGTTTAGGTCATAGACACACTGTTTCCATATGTTTTTAAATAAATGCTTGCATATAATTTATTTATATCGGTTACACATGCGTGAAATTCTACAAGCATATTAGTTATGTCATTTTTATCCCGCAAGTGCTAATTATCATCAAACAAATAAAAATTACCAGAATCAACCGATTCATGGGAGATATAGAACTTCGTAATGATTGAAACAAAGTTAAACAGAAACCGTAACATTTGAAGTCTTGTTGTCCAGTATCCAAAAAAGTACTAGATAAATAACTCACTAGTTAAACTTAAGATCTTGGCTTCTCTTTCTTCTCCTTAAAGAGAGCCAAAAGAGACACACCAGAAACCTTCACAACCTTAAACCTGACCCCAGGAATATCTCCCACAGCATGCCCTTTCCTTCCAAATCCTGCAATCAACACTTCATCCTGCGCAACAAAATAACAAAGAAAAAACTATGAGTCAACTTACGAACCACTAACAGTTATCATCATCAAGAAAATGACAGACTACTCACATTTTCTTCAATGTAGTTTAAGCAACCATCATTGGGAACAAACGCAGCAATCTTCTTTCCATTCTTGATTAGCTGAACTCTAGCGCACTTTCTGATGGCAGAGTTGGGCTGTTTGGCCTCAATACCACTGTAACAAAATTGAGGATATTGTAACTTTTTTAAAGATGGAAACTGGACAAAGAAAATAGAGAGTGTTTGTTTACATCTTTTCAAGGACGATGCCCTTAGCATGGGAAGAACCAGCAAATGGCTTCTTCCATTCGTTACCCAGGTGAGATTTCTTGTACGATTTGTCAGCCCACCTTTGCCTTCTGCGGTGGGACTTCAACTTGCGACCAGCTCCCATTCCATGTGTCTTCCTGTAAGCATTGTGAACATTCAAATAAGCGAGGAAACATGGAAAAGAGGATAAATCAAAAAGTGAATACTTGTTTTGTACAATACCGAATAACAACTAATTTAAATTTACAGGCTTATGAACTAATAAGCAGCACATAAAACACCATTCCAGTTTATAAAAATGCTACAATATTATCCTACTTTATTCACATAGCTAATGTGCCTGATGTCAAGATTTGCTGATCATATTTCAACCGGTTGCAGAGATCATACACACATCAACTCAAACAGAAGTAAATGAAACAACTTAAATAAAACAGTATAATTCACAAACTAGAGGTTAAAAATAAGCTCCAACAAAATAAATAAATTTTAATAGCTTCTTCATGATATCTTTATCAAAAGATGTAAACCACACTTCTGCCTACAAAATGTCATCCCCACTAATAAGGTTCAGCAAGTTTCCACATCAAGATCCAATTATCAAATATAAGATTCGACATAAAAATAGATAAGAGAAACAATGAATCCAAGGCTATTTTACTATGTTACTTCAAATTCACATCTTAAATCCTCCATTAAACATTGCATCGACCAAGAAAGCTACTTAATATATATAGATATAAATGAGGGTTATCGCAAACACATGTAGACATTAACCTAAAAACACAGTTGAGAAGTAGGTATAGAAGAAAATGAATTGATCCATGAAGACGATACGTACCCCATGTTTGCCTGAACAAGCGCTAATCTTTCAAGTTCCAAGTGAAAACCCTAGCTCTACAATGACGATTTTGTGGTTTTTGTAATTTTGTAGTACGCATCATTTTGATTGGGCCTTTGTTACAGATAAGGCCGTAGCTTACAGTAAGGTGTTATTTGGGCTTTTCTGTCTATAGATAATTGAATGGACTTCACGTTTCCAAATTCTTATTTGTATTTTTATCCTCGTAAACCCATCGACGAAAGATTCATAAACAACGTCTTGATGACTCAGCTCGGCCATCACTTCTGAGGAAACCCACCCCTTAATGTCTATTGTGGTATAAAATTTAAATATCCTACTCATGATTTCCATTTTCCACATTAAAATATCCTAAACCAATTGATGGATGAATGGTTGTTGTTGTAATGTTTCAAAATAGAAATGTAATCGTTTTTGGAGTCGATCAAACTCTACTTCTGGTCAAAATCAAACCAATTATGAACCATATAGTTAAATTATGATTTTTTTTTATAAATGATTTCTATACTTATTTACAGTTACGTGTATGAATAATGGAATTAACACAACCAACCTTGATATAATATACCTTTTTTAAGTCTTGTGTTACATAACATAAAAGTTTTATTGTAACTTTTATAAATAAAATATTAAATGCTTTTTTAAAATTTACTAAAAAATGTTCAAATCCAAAATATAATTTGATTTATTATATCAAATATAACTTCAGACCACTTACATCTTTAAGCTGACAATTAAGTAACCAAATTTACCATTTTTAACAATTCTAGGTCAATTTTTTTTATTACAAAAGAAAACAAGAATTAAACCTATAACCATTTACTTGTGGAACAGACCTCTTACCTATTAAGATTAATACCATCATATTAATAGCACATAATTACTTTCAATACACAAATCCCAACACATTATAAGTTAAAACTACAGACTCAAAAAACATAAAGCTGGTGGACTGGAAACACTCGTACCGTGATGATGAGATGTTAATTGTTGCATGTGACCAGAAAAATGAAAACAATAATAATACAAATTCTTGCATTCTCGAAAGTCCAAAAGTCAAACTCAACACTCCGGTTCAACTTCCTATACATAAGGCTACAACTCCATCCACTCCTCACAAAGATGAAACTAAAATCCTAACAAAAGCCACCATCTTCATTCATTGACTCCAAGCAACCACCCTGATCACAGATGAATATGCATCAAATCTTTAGAAAACACAAAATGGATCAAAATAAATCAACATTATGATAATGATTTTACTAATATACCTTCTAATTATCTTGAATCACCGTTTGCCCTTCAATAAACCACCAAATTTTTTTAACACATTTCCATTCTTCTTCCTGGGTGATTCATCTTCCATGTCCTCAGAAAAAGGTGAATTCAGCTTCCCACCAATGGTGTGAGTGTCAAGAGACCCTGTTCTCTCGACAAACTTGCCATTATTAGGGCCGGAAAGCATGGCAGCAGCTGCTTCTGCCGCCTTCCTCCACTGATCCGTCTGTACTTTCAGACGCCTCAACTCGGCTTCCATTTCTGCATTTGTTGCTTGAGCCAAATCCAATTGTTCTGTTACCCTCATCACCTTTTTACTGCTTTTATCTGCTTCTTCAGTTAAATAATTGACTTTCATAAGTGCTTCTTTCTCAGCAGCTCTTGCAGCAGCAACAACTTCATTGTTCACCTGATTTTTCTCCATTTTCAGTTTTTCATTTTCCTCTGTAATGTTCTTTAATTCGGTTTCTTTTTCAAAAATAATCTGTTTCAGTTCTTCAAAATTGGCTTCCAATGTCTTTAAATATGCATCATGCGCAGTGTCTTTCTCTCTTGCTAATTCAGTTCTCTCGAGCTTTTCAGTCAAGTTCTTGTTTTCTTCTGTTATGTTTTGCAGTTTTTCTTCTTTCTCCACCAGTTTTGCCTTCAATTCTTCAAGTTCCACTTTTGAATTTTCCATTTTTTTCTCCAAATATGTAACTTTTTGGAATGATTCGGTTCTTGTTTGTTCCACGAGCTCATAAGCACTTCGAATCTGTAACGTAGCTTGAATGTACTCGTCTTGGTATTTCTTTTCAGCGCTCTCAAGTTCACCCTTTAATTTTTTCACCTCCATTTTCAAACAGTTAATCTCTTCTTGATCATCATCGTCGTCATCACTTTCATCCCCTGCAGGTTTACTGTTTTTCATCTCAAGTTTGCTAACAATTCCTTCCAATGAATCCACTTTAGCTTTCGATTTCTCCAATTCCACTACTAAAGAATCATAAGCTTTCTTGGCTTCTTGTTTCTCTAAACTCAGTGTCTCTTCAGCTGACTTTACAGTTTCTAACTGTTTGTGGGTTTGACTCGCAATATCCAAAGCTCTAGCCTCAGAATCATGTGAATCCTTCAATTGGATTTTGAGTTCTTCAACCATAGCAAGTGTTTCAGACAGTTCTAGCCTTAATTTCAGGATCTCATCATGTGCTGATCCTGCATGCTTAGCTTGATTCGCTTCAGATTCACCCACCTTTTCAAGCTGCATCTTGAGTTTTTGGACCTCATTCATGGCGGCAGCTAAAGCAACAGAGTCCATAGAGTGGTGTTTTTGGACAGCCTCGAGTTCAGATTCCCAGGCCCGGTCCCGGTCCTGTGAGATCTTTCTAAGTTCTTTAAGTCGGGAGTCTTCAGAAGCCGAAATCTCATCAAGCTGTTGTTGTGAATCTTGAAGCTTTTCTGACATTTCAGCTAGCTGCTTTTTGGCCTCTTCGGCTTCATTGTGAGCCTGTTTCTTCAATGACTCTGATTGGCTAACTTGGTCCTTTGCTTTCTTTAGTTCTTCTTGGAGATGTGCAAGCTGATTTTCAAGTTCAGATACTCTGCCAGGACGTTTTTTCTGCATTTAATACATAAAATCTAGTAATCATCTGACAATACAAATTGGGACAATATTGACAGTTTGGGTAACAGTTAAAAACAGGTTAGAATGGAAACAGTCACTCTTAATATAGACAAAAAAACTAAATTGATCCACTTACAAAAGTGCTAAGCTTTAATAAAATACATTATGACGACAGTAAAATATTTGACATTCAAAACAAAATTATAAAGAAGATTGAATACTTGTTTGCATTGGCAATGCACTTTTTTCAGCCAAATTCTCATTTTCTTCTTCTCATTGCCACCTCAAAAGCACAACCCAAATCAAATGATTGTTGATTTTGCTGCCTCTAAAGTTAAGAAAAAAGGTTACATGCTTGACTTATAGCTGTATTATACCTCAGATGTTGGCGTACAAGGTGACCGTCGCTCAACAACTTTTGGACTCCTGCCTTTAGGTGTTTTGGTCACTGGACTTTGAGATGAATTATCAGCCTCTATCGCTGAAGCCTTGAGCTGCCGAGCAGTTTTTTGTGTCCTCTGCGGCACCTCCAGGGTTGCAGCTCTGTTTTCAGATGAGATTTATTGGTATGTTAAATAGTATTAAACTATAAAATATGATAAGTATATAAAAGGCCAAAGTTTATAGACATATAAATTTGCACTAGCCACTTGGATTGTAGCCAGTGGTAGAAGGCAAAATCTCTTTGCAGTAAACCCAGGTTCAAACATTGGTAAGTAGTAGTTTATGCTGTAGTAAAGGTATGTCGTTCGAAAAAATTAACAATCTACGGTAATGATAAAGAAAAATGTGTAAATTTAACTTAATTATTTTTCAAAAGTAGTAAGCAGCTCGATATTCAAGCACATGAAGAACATAGTACGGGACACTTGTTCCTAAAATGTTATTGAATAAGAGGATTTCCTACTATTGAAAGTGAATAGTATATAAAAATATTGAAAGGAAATTGCATGAAACAGGGTCTCACTGTTAAGTCAGTATCCAAAAGGACCACTCCTAAAACTTATTAAAAAGCAGCCAACTTTAATAAAGGAAAACACCACATATTATGTAAAAGACTGGGAACAAACCCAAGGTGTAAACTGGCAAATTTACTGCAATGCACTAATTTCATTGCATGTAGTACAACTCATTATGGCATGGTTACTTTGGATAATTTAAAAAATATTGCTCTGGAAGAAGTCCAAAATAGCAAAATCTACTTCAAACCCATCTCAAAGTCTCAAACACAATGCCAACATGTTTGTTGCAACTATATAGATTAACAATGACTCTGGGGACATCAAAAGTAATGAAATTATGATATTAAAGAAGAGTTGAAGATCTCATACCTTGTCTTAGGAGTTTGCATTGTCTAATTTACCCTTGAGTAAAGCAATCTTCTAATAAGACCCACCTGAATAAAGCAGTTGACCCACAATTCCTATAATGGTTTTCATTTGGTCAGAAGAAAAGGTTTTTATAAAAATTTCAAAATATGTAATTATGTATGCAATGCATATGTGAAAGGATACCAGTCAATGACATCATGAAGGAAACCCAAACTTTAAACAGTGTCAAATAAAAGAAATCAAAACCAAGATTCAAACAAACAAAACAATCCTAATTCCTTCAAAGATACTCCAAACTACATAAGAGCCACCCCCACTCCCAACAACCAAGCTAACACCACAATAAAATATATAATTAATACTCACCCCATTCTAAAGAACACACTGACCCGGAAAATGTTATAGTGCTTCTTTAGTTGTAATATTTCAAGCTATAAGTAGTACTGTGCAAATGTGCTTTAAAAAGCACAGTTTGTATTAAAATAAATCTATAATATTTCTTTAATGGTAGTTAAGACATTAGAATAAAGGTCATATATACTTAGAGATCTATTCAAGGGACAGTAAAGAAGCAAAATCAAAGGTGATTCTTGTACTTGAATGGAGTAACATAAGAAATTATGTAACAACAAAAAGAAAGATAAATACCATAGACAAAAACAATCTTTACGCTTTTCCTCTTTAACTCCATTTTGACTCAACACTACTGTGTTAAATAAACACACAGAGACACACAATTATATATAATAACTTAAGAACAATAGTGGAAATCATTATTATCCACACAATCTTAACACCATGATAAGCAGAAACATATAAAGCCTTTTTTTTAAACATGGGTTGGCTGAGTACCAGGTGACCCTACTGTTTGAGGTTTTGATACAGCTAATAACAAAAAATAAGGTTAAATAAGCCCAATCTAGCTTCACGTAGATTTTGATAAATAAAGACAACATCAACAGCATCTCGAAGCACACATATAGATCCAAATATGGTACTACCAAATACCATAAGAAAATACCAAATTATGTCTTAAAGTTTCTAATTTAATATCATAAACCTGCTATATAGTTTTTTTTTTCATTTCAGTTACAAAAATCTTTAGTTTGAGTTTTCCATGCATAAGCTGTTAGAATTTTTTTATTTTCAGTTTCAAAATCTTAGTCTAAACTCTAAAGGGAGTACTAACTTAAATATTTGTTGATTAACATTAATATGATGCTCAAATAATCCCACAAAAAATTCAAAAAAAAAACTAACTCGCATGCTGACACATTGGACAGACTTGTTAGGAGATGAATCCAGATTTGAATTTGACTGGAAAGTCAAAATAAACAAAGAAGCAGCTGCATTCAAGTTTTCATGATGGCGGATTTAATGCCATCTTGAAATGCACATAAATAAATATTAAACAAACAATATGTTTATGGTAGATTAGAAGCTCCCATAAGTGTAATAAATTCAATTTTTGCAACTAGATTTCTACCAAACAGATTCTCTGAGGCACACACAAAATCGCACACAAGCAAATGAACAATGCTGAACCACCGTCTGATTAACAACATAAAATCTCATACAGAACATAAAAATAGTAGCAAATTAAAACTGAAAACAATGCAAATCAAGCTGTATAAATGTATAATAACTTATCAAGTTACAAAAATACCAAAAATAAACGAGAGAAAATGCAAAATTTCCAGAATCCCAGATAAAAAAAATAACAAGAAATCTAAAAAAGAACAAGTACTTCAAACCAAACAAAACGCAAACGTTGCACCAAAAAAGTTAACCAAAACCAAGCATAAAAACAGAAAACCTAGATCAAAGCGTAAATATTTTAAAACCCCCATCTCACAAGCCCCAAAACATAGAGATACAAATGTGTATGTAAATGAGAAAAAGAAACAAAAAAGGCTTCAGAGTTATGAATGCTTAGAGTGAAGATTAAAACTGTAAGATTTTAACGTTTTCAACCCAGATAAAACATGAAAAAAGGCATCTAATCCGTAAAACTTACCTGAGAAATTAAGACTGAATGTAGCAAAATGCAGTAGTCTGCAAGTGTAGCAAAACCGATTGGAATGAAGTATGAGGGATTTAAAAAGTAAAGAAACCCTAGGTTTTAAGGAGGGAGATGAAGATGAAGAGGGAGGGTGTTTGTAGTTCCCAAGTGAACTAGTCTTCTTCTCTTTCTACAAAAAACTGAGTGAGAAGAGGGAAGAGCTTCTTTTGTAATTTGTATGTATTAAAAAACAAATTAATAATCTTTAACAAAAACATGACGTGAATATTAAGACATCTTAAAAATTACAAATTTACATTTTAATTTTTTACGCGGGTTGTATATTTTTATATGCGTCGTATAAAAGGTCATATATTTTATACGAAATATATAAGCCCTCTGACCCTTTGAAAGCTTTCTGATTTTTTTCTCGTAGTCAGTGTCGAAAATTGTTATATGTGTCGTATAACCATGTATGTGCCATATTAGGGTCTTATAGAGCTATATGAGACGTATAGCTCTCTGAAAACCTCTCATAATTTTTCTCGTTTTCAATGTATTCGATCCTATACAGCGCGTATGTCGTATGGACTCATACGCGATGTATAGAGGGTTGTCGATTTATCTGGGTGGGTGTCCTTATATTAGGACCCTCAAAATATGATATTTCAAGATTTTATAAAAATTGATTTTGTGTTCAAGTCTCATCTGTGATAAAAATTAAAAATAGATTTCAGATTGACCAGTAGATTTTCTTACCAAATATGATTTTTCTTCTAATGGTGGTATTTGTTTTGTATTTGAATAACGAAGATGATCGGATGAACCAGTGGTCCATCAGTTATCTTAGAAAATGCATTAAAAAGTAAATAAAAGTTACTGTCTGCAATTTAGTTGAGAATCACACACGCTCTTTCATCCAGTGGGAAGGGTCACATGGTTTTGGTGGGATTTTCAAATATTTTTAACACACCAACTCACCCACTAGACTTGAGATCAAGGATGAATAAATAAATAATGTAATGAATCCTTCCTTCAAAATGATCGTCCGTGTTGAATACATAGATAGTAACGTAGAATGGTTAAATGCTAGTTTAAGCATAGTCTAAGTAAACAAAAAAAATAAGGGTTATTAATTTTAATAATATTAATTTTTATTTATCGTGCATGAGTGATCTTAATTTAAAATTTATTTACAGATATTTTTAACTTTCAGTGTATTTTCTCTCAACAATCCTTATTAACTGAAAGTTAACGTTCGTTAATTTTTTTTTTCTATCATCGCTTGAACTTTATATTTTTCAACCTCTATTAGGTCCGGTTTTCGATGTCTAGCCTCTATCATCGCTTGAAATTTAAAGTTAACGCCTGTTATTTTTCAACTCTGCCACCATCCAACCTCTTTTAGGTCAGGTTTTCGGTGCAAAAAGTTTAGACTGACGGATCTTGTGGTTGATTTCAACTTTCTTGTTAAAGTTTTGGGCATATGAGAATTCTATGTCATAAGAAAACTAACGGTGTTAACTATCGATTAACAATGGGTCATTCGAGGAAAATAAGATCAAAGTTAAACGTGTTCGTGAATATTTTAATAGTTAAGATTAATATTGAATGATAAACGAAAGTTTGAATTATTAAAATTCAATAACCCAAAATAGGTTCTTATTAAATTAAACACTATAAACCTTCATTCTTTATATGATTCAGATACCATCCGTAATCAATAAAAAATTATTATTGATGGAGTAAATCTTATATAGATATTTTAATATCATAGCTCCAATCATATGAGCATAATCCATATATAAATTTATTTCTAGAAAAACTCGAGACCTTAAATAAAATATAGCTTAAAACCAAGGTTTTAGTAGCATTGGGTTTGAGGCCTTGAGCCAACCATATTGATTATTGACTTTAGTTTTATGATGAACACTTGATAAATATGAGTTGGTTGTTTCAATAAATCACAATTTTAGTTATATTTTTTTTCGAAAATAATTGGAGAATCATAAAACGTTGTGTATTTACTATTTAGAGATACCACCAAGCCCACCACCTTCAAGGGTGTCTGTTGTTCTTTTTGCCCCCTTCACCTTTTAACTGAAATTTGTTTTATGAAAATTAGACGTAGAAATATATTGTATATAAGGGTGTCTGAAATAAGACATAATATTGGAGGAAATAGAGCGTCTTTGTAGATTGAGTGGAAATGTGATCTTACAGGGTCATATATTCGGGTAGCTTGGTGTTAATAATGTATTTTTCAGTTAAGTGTTACAACTTTAAATCTGTAATGTGTAGAATTAATTATTGTTTTATAGATAATAGGAAGTGTTGTAAAAAAATAATTTAAGATTAGAGATATTCTTATATTCTACTCCATAAAAGAACGAAACCGGCAGTAATTAATAAATTGTTTAACTATATATGATTATCAAAAAATAAATTGTGCAGTTATGATCAGAGAAATATCTTGAAGGATTGGGACTTGGGGTGAGGGTCGGATGGGCCTACAAAGTAAATTTGGTCCGTAAAGACTTAAACGTTAAATAATAGTGTATTTCCGGGCATACCAATAGTAAATGAACTAAACGTTTATGAACGGTTAATGAATTGTTTGGCGAAATGTTTATTTATTTAGTAAATGAACGAATATGAATAAAAATTATATGTTTATTTAGTTAAACGAACAAACATGAACACATTTTCTTAATAATCGGACATGAATAAAAAAATTATGTGTTCGTGTTCGTGTTCGTGTTCGTGTTCGATAAAAGTTAAATAAACAAACACGAACATATTGATGTCCGTATTCGTTCGGTTCATTTACAGGCCTACATACCAACGATGACATCGAATGTAAAAGATTAATTTAACTACCAAAATAAATGTTAATGAAAAAACTACTCAAGTAAATTATTTTGGGAAACAAACCCATGTCATAGTTTTCCCTTTTTTTTACTTAAAACAAATCTACCATACTTGTATTATTAAAATACATTAAACTAATTTATATAATGTTAGAAATTTGAACGTAATATATTATGTTTAAAGACCGATTTTTTTTTTAAAATGGACTTTTTTGAAAATGATGTTGACAAGGGGTGCAAGTCTTGTCGGATGTTGATAATAGGGGTACCCGCCCCTGGCATGGGCGGGTTCTTCGCCTCAATAAATGGCCACTGTTGCAACCTTTGACTGATGTGATGTGTGTCAAGGAGATCACGCCCATACCAAGGGCGGGTTCTCCGTTTCCACCACAACCGTCCGATCTAACTACATAGCCTATCCAAGTCATCCTTTACAACCCACCTACCAAGGAGAACACGCCCTTGGTAGGGCGGGTTCTTCAAAATTTTGATCGGGTTTCAACACCCTAAACCTCATATTTATATAAACCATTATCCCACCAAATATATTCGTCACAACCTTACTCTAGTTATCCTACTAAAATTTTAAAAAAAAAGTCTTACAATTCGTAAATCATATCTCAATCCAATTTCTCAATATCAAAATAAGCTGGAGAATTACACCAGGTCCACTAAATAACGATTTGTTATTTTTAAGTGGTCAACATAGAGCTGAATATTAATTTCGAGATTCAGAAAGCGATGAAGGAATTTTACGTGCTAAACGATGTGATAAAGCTTTTTGGGATTACATTGATGAAGTGTCTACCCCTGAAAATGTTATGAGATATATAAGGTTGGTTGGTTTTGCGGGTATGATCGAGTGTGGTTATCGAAATCTTGATCGTGCTCTTATCTCAGCTTTAGTAGAGAGATGGAGGCCGAAGACTCACACATTTCATTTACCGTTTGGAGAAACCACAATAACCCTTCAAGATGTTCAAGTGTTATGGGGTTTGCCGGTTGAAGGTGATGTTGTTTCTGGCACTGATTATGCTATTAGTGCATCCGAAATTATAATAAGGTTTGAGTATTTAACTGGTTGTACACTCACTACAAGTGTTGTAAGTGGTTATAAGGTAAACCTAAGGTTTATTTTAAATTAAATAATTAAACCATTTTCTGATAATGCCACTGATTTTCAGTGCATTCAACGAGCTAGATTAATTTTATTTTTTATGATTGGTGCCACTTTATTTCCTGATACTTCTAGCAACTGGGTGCACATAAATTATTTAAGTCATATTGAAAACTTAAATAACTATGGTAGACTTAGTTGGGGAAGTACAGTTTTAGCATTTTTGTATAGACAGTTATGTAAGGCAACGAGTGTCACAAATCGAGAAGTTGATGGACCTTTATTCTTGTTGCAATTATGGGCATGGGAAAGATTACCTTCTATGTGTTTCAAGAATACGAGATCTATTGATTTCAGGTTACCATATGGTGCACGGTATGTTAAAAAAACTTATGTATTGACTATTTATCTGTAATCTTATATTTTTCTAGTTAACCTGGTATATTTAAAAACTTGATTACAGATGGAATGGTGAACTTAGTTATGTAAACACCACT
>BJCM01100036.1:26579-41537 GCA_018326385.1 Flaveria bidentis
GCTGCTTCAGGAGATCCTTCTTGTTCTCCTTTGCTTCATAAGAACCCTCATACATCAGTTTCAATGCATCCCACAACTGCTTAGCTGTTTTGCATTTCTTGAAACCTCTATATACAGAGTTAGGAAGAGCAGTCTGAAGGGTTGTCATGGCCTTCCGGCCAATCTCTACTCTCTTTCTATCTTCATCTGAGTAATCTGTCACAGCCTTGGGGATCATACCACCACCAGTAGCAGAAGGGGTGTATGGTATGTAAGGTCCATTCTCAACAGACTCCCACATTCTTGAGTCTAGTGACCTAATGAAACCTTCCATTCTTAGACACCAGGTATCAAAGTCTTCAAGAGTGATGAATGGGGACTTGTTCATGGTTCCAGTTTCCATATCAGTTTTGGAAATGGCTGCCATTTGAAAAGTTTAGTATTTGTGTCTATGAGGGATCTAAAGATGGTGAGATCTTATATCAAGAGCCTGGAATGCTCTAATACCAAATGCAGGACCGGTGAAGGGGTGGTCACTTACAACACAATAACACAAGGAGGAGAACAAACTAAACTTAATCAAACAGTGAACTGGATTAACCACAATAGAAGATACTAATAACACAAGTAAGTAAGAGACAGAATAAGAGAACAAGATACACAAGTATATGGTTTTCAAGATTGCAGTATATTGCTTTCTCAAGTTCTATTAAAAGTGTTACAAAGCATAAAAGAAAGTTACAAGAACCTAAGATACTTATACTACATCCTACAGCCGGCCAAACTTTGATGGCCAGCTGGATACAATTGACTAGACACAAAACAAAATCAATTGTAGAGTCAAATGGCAGATTGCCTTTTGACTAATGACTATAACATGTCATAGCTCACATCCTTATCTATTACAAAAAGGATAAAGTACATGAAGTATAAAGTTACAGACTCAAGACCTCAATGTTCAATTAAAAAAAGCAAGGACCTTTTCACCAACTCATGTAAGTTGGTGACTTTACAAAGTTGCAGTGGAAAGGGGTTCAACTTTATGTAAAAGTACATCTATTAAAGTATGTTGTTAAAAGTCTTCGAAAGAAATATGTCTTCAAGTGTTGAGCTTCGGAAGATTTGTCTTTGAAGCTTCAGAAGACTTCATCTTTGGCTTTGGAAGATATTGGTCTTGGGTTTGCAAGATTTCACACTTAGAATATTTCTGTTCCATGTGTGAAACTTCCGAAGCATTCTTCTTCAATGTACTTGTGCAGCATGCAGGAGAGACTTATGGTGTTTAGGTTGCATCAGCCTCTTCATATAATCTCTACAAACATGATATCAGGTCTGCTAGCTATAAGGTGCATAAAAGACCCAATCATAGCCATGTAAAGGTGTTCATCAACACAGTCCCCCTCAAGATCAGGTCCAAGAGAGTGGTTTCTTGCTATGGGTGTCTTTGTAATCTTACAATCAGTCATGTTGAATCTTGTAAGTATGTCTTGAACATACTTTGACTGAGTTATGAAGATGTGATCTTCAACTTGCTTCACTTGAATTCCTAGAAAGAAATTGAGTCCCCCATGGCACTCATTTCAAATCTATCTTTCATTAGCTTCTCAAAGTCTTTGTAGAGTTTTGGATTAGTTGACCCAAAGATGATGTCATCTACATATACTTGAACTAGCCATAAGTCATTTACTTGTCCTTTAATGAAAAGAGTTCCATCTATGGTACCCTTTATGTATTCATGCTTGCAGAGATACTAAGATAGAGTCTCATACCACTTTCTTGGTGCTTGGCGCAACCTATAGAGAGCTTTATCAAGCTTGCAGACATAATCAGGATGATTAGGATCTACAAACCCAGGTGGTTGTTTGACATACACCTCCTTATCAATCATTCATAAAGAAAATCACACTTGACATTAAGTTGATAGACCTTTAAGTTCTTGGATGCAACAAAGGCAAGAAATATCCTAACAACTTCCATTCTTGCCACAGGAGTAAAGAAATCTGTGTAGTTAATTCCTTCTTCTTATGTGTACCCTTGAACAACTAATCTTGCATTGTTTTTAATGACAAGTCCTCTATCATCCTTTGTGTTCCTAAAACCCTATTTGGTTCCTATAGTAGTCTTCCCTTGAGGAAGAGGACATAGGTTTGAAACCTTCTGCCTTTTGAACTAAAGCAGCTCCCATTGCATATCTTTAACCCAACTTTCATCCTTCAAAGCCTCATCAATCTCCTTAGGTTCTATCTAAGATAAGAAAAAAAAATGAAGACAAACACTTGCATGATGGGTTTGTCCTCTTGTTTTTACCCCTGAATCAACATCTCTAATGATTTTTGAGGTGGGATGAGACTTATGGATCCTTAGCTGAGGGATCACAAAAAGTTGTTGAGATAGATCCAAATTAGAGAAATTCAAATTTGGCATTGAGATTTCTCCTATCACATCAGCAAACTTATCAAAGGAAACTTGATCTAATGAATGTGTGACATCATTGATGTTGTCTTCAATGGGATGGTTATCAATATCTAAAAATTCTTGATCTCTGTCATCACTACCATTGTCTTCTATATTTGAAGCTTTTTTATCTGGTTTTTGTGCATCTAAGCTGAAATTTGAAGGCATCTCAGATGTATCAGCTGAATTTGTCATTGTTGTGCTGATAGAAACTTCATTTCCAGAGTCAGTTACAACTGCAGATGATGTTGTATAGCTTGAATGTAAGGCCCCGTTCTCGGGACGCTCACAGTTGGACAATCATCGCACATAAAACATAAAATATACATTTCAATTTCCAAAACATTGCAGCAGAATTCTTTTAAACAAACCATTTCATTTATATATCACTGTTTTTACAAAATAATACATCGTTGACAGATTACAAAATTTTACTCGTTGCATTATATCACAAAAATTTATAATTTAAACAATGGATGCCATCCAAAAATGCCAAGTAGCCGCCTCGTGTCATCCTCAGCAACATTTACCTGCCAACTAGAAACACATAAAAGTCAGCGTTGTTGAGTGATTTCTAGTTTTATAAAATAAAATGCGTTTTTTCATTTGAAACCATTCTTTACTTCCATTTGTGATCATACATCATACATACACATAGATAATAATTTATTATTATCTTTCATCATCATTCATTAACTTTCGTTCATTCATCACCGTACGTTATCGTATCATTCATTATCTTTCTTGTCGTACCTTACGTACATTTATTAACTTCCGATGACATCTATTGTACCCCAAACATTGTGCACGAAGCTGACCCTTGGGCCTAGGGCAAGTACATTCATCATTATCATTCATCTTTCATTCCAGACCAATGCCATGCTATACCCCGAACATTATGCACGAAACTAGTTACTGGGCCTAAGGTCTATCATAGACCTCGAACATTGTGCATGAAGTTGACTCGAGTACCTAAGGCAAGTGGCAAGGGTCCCATACATATGGTCAATCACAAAGATTAGACCCCGGTGTGCATCCTTCTACGGTAGCTAACTCGCACACAGTTGAGCTAACACCCATCATTGGGTGTGAACCTCCATACATTGCTAGCAAGACTTTTCATTACTTCATCCATTCATTAATGCATGCATTCTTTCATTCTTTACGTTCCTCTTTTCATTATCTTCCACTTTACGTTACATAATACTTTCCATTTACTTTCATAATCATACCACGTAAAGCCACGAAAATAATATAATAAGGAACATAAACGTAAAGCCACGAAAATATATGATGACATAAATTCAACTAACATTAACCCCGGGAACCTCCCAAGTCAGAGCCTACACTTACAACTTTCCCTAAAATTCAAAAAAATAAACTAAGTATTAGGCGCATGGGCACTATGTAGGCGCATGGCCTTTCAGGCGCATGGGAACACTTAGGCGCATGGGAAAGGTTCTGGGCGCATGGACACTATTGGGGTGCATGACCCAGCACTTTGTCATTTCAGGCATTTCTAGGCGTATGAGCACTATGCAGGCGCATGGAAATTCTAGGTGCATGGACACTTAGTAAATTTTCGGCCTATTCTAGGCACATGGGAACTATTTGGGCATATGGGTTTTCAGGCACATGGGGGACACTTAGGCAAATTCGAACCGTTGGACGCATGGGCCTATTTCAGGCGCATATGCAACCAACATATACTATCAACATAGTAAGTAGTCCTAATATCACCAATTTAACATGTTCTAACTTAGCTCTAGCATTCTAAGCATCAAAACATGAACATAACTCAATCATCACAACATAATTCGCCCAAATCATAACCCACCCAGATTCACACATACATATTCATACAAGTATGAAACCCATATTATAAAAGCATATATACATGCATTTCCCGCCCTAAAATTTGATTAAAACATGTAAAAAGAGGGTTTTAGAACTCACCTTAGACAAACTTCCAGATGAACTTCTTCAATCCGATTGTACTATGAGTTCAACCGCCTAGAAACCCACCAAAAACACACACACCCGAACACATAAACACACATAAGCATATAATCGAGGCATGGACCGGCCAAAAACAACTTAAAATGAAGAATTTCTTACCTTAAATTCGAATTCTCCTCCTTCTTTGTTCAAAACCAAAACTTTCTCTGCTCTTTCCCACTCTAAGATCCAGTGAAAAGAAAATATGCAGAAAGGTATGGGTGGCCATCACCTTCTTGCACCCACTTATTAATCTTTTAATCCTTTTAACACTTTTAGCCCCTCAAATTGTGTTAAATTGTGTTTCGTTTCTTTTATTCACTTTTATTCCTTCTTTCTTGTCTTTAAAAATATTCAGGTGTTATATTGAAGGTACTCTCAACTCAAATATTGGATCAGGATCACCTATTGGGAATATCTATATACCCTAAAACATTCTCACAAGATTTGTTAAAACAGTTGGTAACTAAATCAAGATCAAATAGCCAATCAGGACTAGAACTAGTTACACTGGGTGTGTGTTCATTGAAGGTCATATTGGTTGACTCCTCAACTACTCTAGTTTAGAGATTGTACACTCTATAAGCCTTGGCTTGAGAAGTGTATCCAATGAAGTGTCTATCATCTGATTTCTCAACAAACTTGGCAATTTTATCTTTGTTATTCAAGATGGTGCAAGGGCATCCAAATGACATGAGAAAATCAATGAAAGGTTTTCTCTTGTGCTAAAGTTCATAAGGAGTCTTACCATGTGTATTAACTACTAAAATTTTGTTTTGCACATAGCAAGCAATGTTGACTACCTCTGCCCAGAAGGTGATAAGTAGCTTAGAGTCAGACAACATAGTTCTTGTAGCTTCAATCAGTGTCTTGTTTCTCCTCTCAACAACACAATTTTGCTAAAAAGTACTGGGAGCATTGTATTATCTTGTAATACACTTTTCACAAAATGTATCAAGGATTGGTTCTTGAATTCAGTTCCTTGATCACATCTTATGGTTTTGACCTTGTGATCATATTGATTCTCAATCTTTAAGATGAAATTCTTCAGAATCTCAGGGGTTTCATCCTTAGTTCTAAGAAAGAAGACCCAAGTGAATCTTGTAAAGTCATCTATGATCACCAAACAATAAGAGGTCCTTTCTAGACTCATTACACTGGTGGGGCAAAAGAGATCCATATGTAACAAGTGTAGGGGAGTAGTGATGGAGTTTCTTTCCATATGTAACAAGGGTGTTGCTTCCCTTTCAAGCATGCAACACAATGGTCATCACTTGTAAACTCTTTCTTTGGCATTCCGGTTACCAAATCATTTTTAATCAGTTTATTCATGTTCTTAAATTTTACATGACACATTCTTGACAAAGCTCCTTGACAAATTTACCTTCTCAATGTTGAGATTTCCATTTATGACCTTGCCCCTTCCAGTAATGTAACCACCAACATCTCCACCAAAAGCAATTGGTCTTCCACAAATCTTTTCAAACTTTTGAAGTAGTGACCTATTGCATGTCATATGCCTGGAACAACTACTATCCATACATTTATGTTTGTCTTTAGCTGTTTCTTCACAAAAGAGATGGTTAGTTACATTTGGAAACCCAAGCCTTATTTGTCTTGGGTTCATCAAAAGAAGTTGAAGGTAATGCAACAGTAATAGATCCTATAGTCATGTTTTAAGGATCTTTTGTTGATTTTGATGGAGAACTTTCAGTCACTTAGTCTTTCTTTAACTTCCACACCACCTTTGCAAGCTTAGACTTGACCTTCAATACTTTGGAAGTTTTGCTAACTTCGGAAGTTTGATGACTAGACTTTCGGAAGATCTTGCCAACACTGCAGCAGGCTTTAGTGCTTCGAAAGTATTCCTTTCTTCAGAGACCAAATTTTCTTCCGAAGGCAATTTTCCACTTGCCTTCATCTTTATTTTGGAGCTTCCGAGAGGAAAAGTTTTTCCTTCTGAAGCTTGCTTCTTCTTGAAACTCTTAGAAGTCTATTTCTTGGTCATGTGGAAAGTGCCTTTTGGATTTCAAGGACAATCCATAGCAAGATGAGATGTACTCCCACACATAACACATTCCACTTTCTTCTTCATAAGAATCTTCTTCTATGAACAAGGCTAAACTTAATCACTTTCCTTCTCTATCTTTATCTTTGCATATGCAGTTAAAGTTCTTTTAAGGTGAGAACTTCCTTTGGAGTTGGATGGTCCAGGTTGTGCAACAGTGGTACACAACTTATTAGTTTTCTTTTTGCTGCTGATATGAGTTAACACTAAACTAGAACTCCTGGTACTAGAGTTCAGTTTAGCATCTCCAGTCTTTACCACTTCAAATCCTTTAGAGATGAAAACTTGTTTCTACTTAGAGTTGTAGGTGGACTTGATCTCTTGAGCCTTCTTTGCTTTTCTCTTGATTTTCTTGGTCAAGTTCTTTCTCATAGACTTGGTCATCCTAGTCTTCTTACTCTCCTCAGAAGGATAGTGACCCTTCTTAGAATTCTCTTCTTCACTCTTCTCAAATGCATTCTCCACTATCTCTTCTTCATCCTCTTTAGTCAAGGAGTCTATAAGAGGAATCTCATCTTCATAAGTTCCACACCTAGAAGATCTTACCGACAAGATTATTTGTGGAGGATCTATTTCACTAGATCCCAATCCCTACTTATTTTGATAACAATATTTTGCATGCAAGGATGAGGATATAATGTTTTTGAAGGTCTTTTCTTCAAGAACACATTTTTCTGCCCTGGCTTTATTGATCACAAGCTTAGCCTTGCATTCAGTCAACTTAGTTATGAGATCTTTGATTTAAGTCCTGTAATTTGTATGCTCATGTTTAAGAGTTGAAACGGTTTTCTTTAAGTCAGATTTTAAAATATTCAAGAACACAAGATCAGATCTCATCTCTAAGTTGTAGGACCTGTATCTATTAACTTTAGCAATACATTCAGGTGTACAGAGATGTTTCAATACCTTTGCTTCATCATGGTCAGCATTAGTGTTTGGTTTGGAGATGCATATTCACCTGAAAGCTCCAGTCAAAGTCTCCTTCTTCAACAACAACTACAAGTTACTGCTTTGGCTTCTCATTCTGGGTGGCTTTCTAAGTGTAGTTTGGTCTGGTTTATGCTTGGCCACTATTTGTCCTTAGTGCCTTACACTCCCTTGCAAAGTGGCCCATTTGGTTACAGTTGTAACACTTCACTTTGCTTTTATCCAGCCCAAATTTTCCACTGGCTGCATTGCTTGGAAACTTTCTTATTGTCCTCTTATAGAACTTCTTGGCTCTGTTAGTTAGAAGAGCTATCTGCTAGACTATTTCCATGTACTCCAGATTATCTGGATGGATACAATCTAGGTCTTCAAGGGTGAATAGAAAGTTGTATATGCTTTCATCAGAAGACATAAAGGCATGTGAAGAGCTTGTCTTGGAATGGGCTTCCTTGAGTGTAGCTTTCTCTTGGTGTCTCTGGGAAGGTGAGGAAAGGACCCTTTGTGATTTGTCAGGGTAGCATATACGATGATGTTAAGGTTCTATGCTCTCCCTTTCAGTCACATGCAGGGCTGAACTCATTTGATTGCTGGAATTACTAGATGAACATTGCATGTTCATCTTCATCTGGTATCCACTGAGAATATCATACAACTCTATCAAGGTGAGAGTATTAAGGTTCTCAGTCCTCTTGATACCACATAGTAATGTGTCCATTAGGAAGAGAAGACATAAACTTCCTTACAATGTCCCTATTCTCAAGAGTCACTCCAACATCCACTAGAGTTTCCACAATCTCAACATACCTGGAGTATTGTTGAGTCCTGCTTTCATTTGTTTTAAAGGTGAATTTCTCAAACTGCTACTTCAGGAGATTTTTCTTGTTCTCCTTGGCTTCAGTTGACCCCTCATACATTAGCTTCAGTGCATCCCATAACTGCTTGGCTGTTTTGCACTTCTTGAAGCCTCTATATATGCTGTTTTGAGAGCAGATTGAAGGGCTATCATGGCCTTCTGATCAATCTCTACTTTCTTCATGTCTTTATTAGAGTAATCAGTCATTGCCTTTGGAATCATACCACCTCCAGCAACAACTGAAGATGTGCTTGGTATGTAAGGTCCAGAAACAACAGATTCCCACATCATGGAGTCTTGTGACTTGATGAAACCTTTCATTCTTTGGCACCAAGTGTCAAAGTCTTTAGGAGTAATCAGTAGGGACTTTGTCATGGTTCCAGTTTTCATCTCAGTTTTAGTGATAGTTGCCATTTGAGATGTTAAGTATTTTGTGTGTGAGAGGGATATGAAGATAGTGAGATCTTACAATCAAGAGCCTGGAATGCTCTAATACCAATTGCAGGACTGTTTAAGGGAGTTTGGTTCTTTACAAGTGTACAAGAATAAGATAAGTTACAAAGACCTGAGATACTTATACTACATCCTACAGTCGGTCATACTTTGAAGGTCAGCTGGATATATGATCTAGACAACAACAAAATCAATGTAGAGTCAAAAGACAGATTGCCTTTTGACTAGTGACTATAACATGTTATAGCTCACATCTTAATATATTACAAAAAATATAAAAGTACATAAAGTAGAAAGTAAAAGACTTAAGACCTTAATGTACAGTTATCAAAAGCATGGACCTTTTCACCAACTTGTGAAAGTTGGTGAGTCAATAGAGATGCAACGGAAAATGGTCCAGCTTTATGATAAAGTACATCACATAAAAACATGTTTTCAAAAGTCTTCAGAAGATAATCTGTCTTCACTTTTGACTTTGGAAGACTTTGTCATTGAAGCTTCGAAAGACTTCACTTTAAGCGTCGGATGATGTTGGTTTTGGTTTCGGAAGATTTCACGCTTAGAATATTTTTTAAAGCAGAGTGTAAAACTTCCGAAGCATTCTACTCAACACTTCTATGTATGCATGAAGGATAGACTTTTTAATGTAATTAGATATTTTGGATGCATCAGCCTTATATAGAACCTTACATTATCACGTCAAATTCACATCTTAAAAGATAATCAAAGTTAACGATTTTTAGATTGAGATTGTCATTGATAACAAAATCGAAAATTTAGATTTTTCATTAATGAAATTGTTAGTTTCAATTAATATTGACAAACAGTTAATAGTTTGTATTAAAATACAAATTTCTTTTATTTAATATAAAGGTATAAAGTTTATATATCTTAAACTAGGCTAAAGACCTGTATATTACACGGATTCAATCCAAAAATATTGTTGTTACTTAAAAAGGTTCATAAGTTATAACATTATTGATAATACTTTGTACATTGACTTTTATGTGTAATTGTTAATACTAACTACATCTAATATTAGTAAGTTTTCTCTATTAATATTTATACATCTAAATAATGCATAATATGAAATAAAAATTTTCAACTCTAATAAAAGGGTAAATGTTGTGACAAATGTCAGCACCAAAATCATCATCACCTAAATTTTTTCGTCTTTCTCTCTTACAAAATAATTACCTTAATTACTAATAATATTATATTAACACTTTTTTAATATTTAATAAATTAAGAAATAAATCTATTTATTAAGATTACTTCTAAATAAACTGTTATTTTTAAAAAGTCATTTTTTTAAAACAAAAAATAATCAAATCTGGGAGTAATAAGAATTTTCTTAAAAATGACAAGTTTATTCGGTTTGTTTTATAACAAAATATTTATTTAAAAAAACTAAAAACAAAATATCAAAAAATTGATATAACTATTTTATTATTTCAGTCATAGCATGTCTTGAAATATAATATTATAATTAATAAATTTATTATATTATTGTTTTATTTCGTAAACCCGTGTAAGCACAAGTTTACTAAAGCTAGTAACTTATAAATAAGAACTTTAAGTAATAAAAAAATTAAATTGAACTTGAAAAATAATATTTCAAATTCATAATATCCAAAAATTTATTTGTATACAACATTTGATGTTTTGTTGGTGATTTTTCCATCACTATCTATATTAATAATTTTAATCTCTGTCTACTTTTAATTCGAGATAATACAACATAGATTTTACCATGATGTCTGTTTAGAAACAAACCAACTTATTGACTCTTGTTTATTGTCATTGCAAAACATACTACTAACAGAAATTATCTTCTTTAAAATTCAAAAGTAGTCATTTTGTTTGAATGTGTCAAAGTCAATCATGGAATAAAAATATTATTTTCATTATTACATTTCTAAATACATCAAAACAATTTGTACATATCAAACGAATTCTAATCAAACATAATAATAATATGATATTACACCAAAAAAAGAAATAAAGAAGTTTATAAAAATAAAAGCATGTAATACCTATTTATAGATAAATTATTGAGGTAGATCGCCTTCAAATCAAAAGATTAAAAGTAAAATAATATTAATTCAAAAACACAATTGTAGACAATGATATGATAAATGATAATTTCAGAGGACGAAAGCTCAAATATAACAAAAAAATATATTTTGTTGAAGAAAACTTGATAAAATCAAAGCCAAAATGAGAACGCTAATGAAGTCTGTCAAAGGCGATATCATGAGACTTTATAAAGATAAATCGCAAGAGTTGTAAAGCTAAGATGGTTGATAAATATTATAAAATCATGTATGATTTCATATCCAAAAACAGATACCCATGATTTTTTTCAAATTAGAGAGTAGTCGATGAAAAAAAATCCCGTAACTTTTATCAAGAGTCAAATATAAACCGAGTATTTAATGAAAACACACAATCAAGAAATTGATTTCATAGATGAAGAAAATCATAAATGATTTTTACCGTTTTTGTTGATAAATTATTTGAAGGAAAGAATATATATCAGATATGATTTTATTTCTAAAAATGATGTGCTCTAATTTAGGGTTAAAATTTTAAATTTTCTCTAAATATCTCTTGTATTATAAGTTGACTTTTAGTCAAATGAAACTACACTAACATTAAGAACATATGCATAATTAGGCGGGAAATGAAAAAAATAAAGACTTAAGAGAATGACACGTGGCACCAAAGTTACTGTTTTATTAATAAATATAGATATAGATTATTTAATTTACTATGAAATATATATTTAATACAACTTATGTAATAAAAATTTGAAGAGGACATATAAATAGTAGTTGTAAACTTCAGTTTACTTTTTTAAATTTGACAAAATGAATGTCCCATCAATGT
This sequence comes from Flaveria bidentis, assembly GCA_018326385.1. Lineage (NCBI taxonomy): Eukaryota > Viridiplantae > Streptophyta > Magnoliopsida > Asterales > Asteraceae > Flaveria > Flaveria bidentis. The sequence goes on from BJCM01100036.1 coordinate 38,204, forward strand.
CTTTATGGCTAGAAGATTGGAAACTTTAGTTTACTATAAGCAAACGAGCCCACAGTTTATTAAGTGTAAATGACATTTTACAGTTCTTAGTGATGCTGAATGATAATTCAATTGTGTATCAATACAAGCATCATTTTTAGAAATCTATTAATCTATTAATACTAATATATTAATAATAATTCTATTTGAAAAGGTTTTTATATGTCACTTATCACAATTCTAGAGCTATTAAAATTTATTTTCTCGCATTTTTATATAATTTTTTTATAACAAATGCAATTCATAAATAAATATTTTTTTATAACATAAGAAATTGTTTGAAAAATAATTTCAAACTTTTAAAAAACACAATATATTTTAAAACCCGTGACATTTAAAAATAAAATTCTTATGAAACAATAAAAATTAAATTCAAAGTTATAATAAATAAATTATTAAAAATGACACTTTTAAAAACGGTTTGTTTTAAAACAATTTGTTTACAAACCAATTATTTTTAAAAACAAAAAAAAATAAAAAAATGTTTAAAATATGATATTGTTCTTTTGTTAGACGTACGTAATGTCAATCATATTTTATACAAAATATCGTTTTGTAATTCGTTAATTTTTATTAATAACTATTTAATATTTTATTTATTTAATTCGTGTAATACACGATATACTAACCTAGTAACTATATATTTGCATTTTAGTTTTCTGTAATAATTTATGAAATACTAAGAATATGTTGCCGGGTATACATAACGAAATACACTTTATCTCCCTTTTTTACTTTTCTCTTTGTTTTCTTCCTATTTGAAAGGATTGATTTTAAATTTTATTTTCTTTTCATTTATTTATTTTTTCTCTAAACTCTGTGAATCATAACTATTTATCCAAAATCCATGACCTTATATGAGACCCAGCCATAACCAAACACAACTTGCATTATAATTACATTATACCATCTACAACCACAAATTCATACTCCAAATCAACCTCTCTTTACAAGTAGTTGTTCTGAACACCTATCTGCCGAAGATCGATTTCAACCACCAAATCCCTTTACTATCCGCCGGAGAATCTTCACTCTCCGGCGAAGGGTCCGTTTGCGTCGTCTTCTTCAGCTTACTCACATCATACCCTTGTTCCTTCGCCTTCTCAACCAGCATATTATACATCTCCTCATCCATACCATTCTCCCTGCACAAAACCTACACAAAATCCCAAATCAAAAACACCATCAATTCATCAAATTTTACTACAAAATCACCACAATTTGAACCATACCCAGAGATTCTTCCTCGTGGCTTGACCGATCAGAGCATACTGATAATCATCGTCAAGATACAGCACCCAGTAATCGCCAACAACAGGGATTATGGGCAAAAACGGGGGCAAGTAGAATTTGACCTTTAGTTTAGCTTCATCGCTACTGGGGTCAGCTTTATATGCGGTTCCTTCGATGAACCCTCTTTTGCCATCGGTGAATGTTTCGTTCAACACATGCACGGTGCCATCGGGGTTTAGTGTGTATGTTGCTCGTGTGTTGGTGGCGTTTTTGGGTTGATTTCTTGATGGAATTGAAGCGATTTCGTACCATCGGCCCATGTATCGTTGGAGATCGACGCCCTTTACGACTTCCATCTTGTTGTTGGCCATGGTGTGTGCTTTATGATATGAGAATGTTTGTAAAGATTTTGGGTTTTTTATATGATTGAGGGGTGTGGATAACGTTGATACGGGGAGTTCCTAGCCTTAGATTTTAGATTCATATTATCTTTCGGATAACATGAATTATAGAATTATTTTTTAAAATAGGGTTAAGAGAGAGAGACGTGACAAGAGGGAATTTCTCTGTGAAATTACACATAAGAGGTTCCCGTCCCTGCTAGGGGCGGGTTCTTCTTCCATCTTTGACCCAAATGATGGTGACGTGAGAAGGTGATGGTTGGTCAGATGATGGTGACGTGAGAAGGTGATGGTGACGTGAGAAGGTGATGGTGTTGGTTCATTGTGTGGCTGAGACCACGCCCTTCACATGGGCGGGTACCATCCGATCCACCAACTTAGTTGAGATCTACGACCCACATTTCCAAATAACTCGCCCTTGGTAGGGACAGTTTCTTTATTCCCACTTTTCAACCCTATTTATTCCTTGATCAACCGAAAATTTACCATCACATTTCCTTCAAATTATTTCTCTAAAACTTCTTAAACCTAATCTTTATAGAGTTTTATAGTTTATTTTAGAAATCAAAATGAGCTGGAGAATTACACCAGGTCCACTAAATAACGATTTGTTATTTTTAAGTGGTCAACATATAGCTGATTATTATTTTCGAGATCCAAAAAGCGATGAAGGAATTTTACATGCTAGACGAGGTGATAAAGCCTTTTGGGATTACATTGATGAAGTGTGTATCCCTGAAAATGTTATGAGATATATAAGGTTGGTTGGTTTTGCGGGTGTGATCGAGTGTGGTTATCGAAAACTTGATCGTGCTCTTATCTTAGCTTTAGTGGAGAGATGGAGGCCAGAGATACACACATTTTATTTACCGGTTGGAGAGACCACAATAACCCTTCAAAATATTCAAGTTTTATGGGGTTTGCCGGTTGAAGGTGATGTTGTTTCTGGCACTGATTATGCTATGAGTGCATCCGAAATTATAATAAGGTTTGAGTATTTAACCGGTTGTACACTCGCTACAAGTGCTGTAAGTGGTTATAAGTTAAACCTAAGGTTTATTTTAAATGAAATAATAAAACCATTTTCTGATAATGCCACTGATTTTCAGTGCATTCAACGAGCTAGATTAATTTTATTTTTTATGATTGGTGCCACTTTATTTCCTGATACTTCTAGCAACTGGGTGCACATAAATTATTTAAGTCATATTGAAAACTTAAATAATTGTCGTAGACTTAGTTGGGGAAGTACAGTTTTAGCATTTTTGTATAGACAGATATGTAAGGCAACGAGTGTCACAAATCGAGAAGTTGGTGGACCTTTAATCTTGTTGTAGTTATGGGCATGGGAAAAATTACCTTCTATGTGTCCCAAGAATACGAGATCTATTGATTTCAGGTTACCATATGGTGCACGGTATGTTAAAAAAAACTTATGTATTGACTATTTATCTGTAATCTTATATTTTTCTAGTTAACCTAGTATAATTATGGATACAGAAATAAGTTGTTGAACGTACTTTACCTTATCAAACTTCACTTTCTGGTTTCCTACTTCCCCTTGAGCTTTGATGTAACCTCCTTTGTTTCCGGCAAAAGAAACATGACCTCCTTTGATTTGTTTGACGTTTGACAGGAGTGCCCGGTTTCCAGTCATGTGC
>BJCM01100038.1:0-10117 GCA_018326385.1 Flaveria bidentis
GTACTACGATTGGAGAACGGGAGAGGCCGTGATAGTCTTGAACAGAAATGGTACAATGGAAACCATTAGGGTGTTTGACCCAATGTGGCTCACCAACTTGTCAGCAAAAGATGTTTATACTTTATACAAGTGGCCATTGTTCTATGACTCACAAGATATTGTACAAGCTTTACAATTCCAGAAGGTGATACGACTCTGTTTTGCTTTCGAGATAAATACAGGAGTCACTAGAGAAGCTAAGTACAAGTTTGAGGAAATTATGAAAGATGTTAGACAATAGATAGATCTAGGTCCAAGGGGGAGTTTGTTGATACATATATGTACCTAGATCCTGATCTTAATGTAATATGTTTTGAATGTCTTACACTGATGTAATATTGGGTACTTAATGAAATGAGAATGTTTGATTGTGACTTGTATTGTTAAATATCTCATTAATGAGTTGTTTAACATATATTGACTTGATTATATAGGTTTGTGGTTGATTGAATTAATATAAATAACGTTATGACATTTAATACATTCAAACTTAACAACATGAAGTTATCATGCGAATGGCCCATGCTAATGGACCATACGCATGAACAACTTCATGCGAATGACTCAGTCGTACGACTGAACCAGGAGACTGGATCAGTCGTATGATTGTCACATAAGAATGGCTCAATCGCACGACTGAACACTTAGTCGGGTGAATGGACCAACCGTATGACTCAATCGCACGACTGATCCATGTTAATAGTTCAGTCGCCCGAGTGAGCAACCCTAACCTATAAATACCACTTAATTCGTGGAAAAACTTAGGCATTGAATACACTTCGACTCCAGACGTACCCTAGTCGTCCAGAAGCCTCTAAGTTCGTACTCCAAGTTCATAGAATGCTATAGATCGATTCCTAATCGATTCTTGACATTAGATTCAATACATTATTGTGTCTACGCGCATTCCACTGATTGGATCGCCAATTAAATAGGATTCCGCATTATTTGGTTTGGTTTACACGTTAATTAGTTGGTGTTTCGTTCAAATACCAGATCCTAACAAAACTACCTGGGGCAGTATGCGTAATTAATATTGTTTATTGTAATGCAATGGATGCATGGACTATGTAACTAGTGTTAAATTTTTAATTGCTCTAGTTTGGGGTTGAATAATTATGTCTACCGATGTAAAATATTATGTATTATGATACATGTCATGCACATGGATTGGGGTGTGACAGAATGAGATTAGTGTTACACTCTGACACCAGTGCACTAATCCTCGCATTGTAGCGGAACACTGAGTTTCGAGATGACCCAACGCACAACGCGCCCCCACCAGCGTACTATGTGTTGATCCCCTATTCAGTTATGGATTTTTTGGAATTCAAGCCACTTTTAAATGTAAGCTTAGGGTTTCAAACCTAACTCTTTGCTTGCATTTTCTAGACATTTTAAGGGGACTTTTGGTGCTTATTTCACCATGATTTCACCTAGATAAAAAATCAATAACATTTAATTGATCATTGAAGATCCTGTCATGCCAATGAGCGACTAATCTCCTTCATGATCAGCACTAGGTGATGGGTTCTTGTAAGTGTCATATTTAATTTGTTTGACCTATGTTTATTGCATTGTTTTTGTAGTGAAAATACAAATGCAATTATGGTTTGGTTAATTTAAACAAATTGGTATGTTTTAATCATCCATCTATTATCATTTGATTTTGATTTCTTGCATGGTGACTAGTTTCGTAGTTAGGGGTGTTTAACATTTATGATTGGGTAATATAGCGCACGAGCTAGTATAAAAAACTTGCCCTTTATTATCACTTTAACTAAATCATTACAAGTTTATGCCTATGTGTTCTCCAAGCTAGGTAAATGATTTTTTATGAATCTTTAAACCTGGGTCTCGGAAGGGATTGATTTTCTCTAAATAATTTTTAAATCTTAATCAAGTTATTTGCTTCACATACGTTTTCTCCAAATCAACTCACATTTTGTATTTGTTTTCTTACTCATTGTAGCTAATTAGTTTAAAGCTTACATTTTCCACCAATTTCCCTTGGAGACAATCTTACTTTCCAATACTAGTTATAAACAGGTAAGTCATTCAAATCAACTTATTCTTTATCCAACCACGACAACCAAATCAAAATGGCACCGTTTATGAGAAATTCATGCGCAAAGTGTTAAGCTTTATTTTTTTTTCTTAACAATAAAAAAATTCATAAATATTTTTTACTTTTATGTTTATTTTGCTTTGTCTTTTATCCCTTTTTACCTTAGGTATTCTAATTTGTTTATGTAGGCTCGTTCTTAACAGACATATAGAATATCAAGAAATTTGATCTCACTATGAATTAGGATGATGATCCATGTGAATGTTGTGAGAGCCTTTTCATTGGTTGTATTGGATCGGGTTTGAAATAAATAATACTTTTCTATTGATCGATAGTTAACAAATCCAGAATCTAAGTTAACTGTCTATAAACAAACACAGATAATACTTTGAATGTAAATTGGCACAAGAAATTCTTTTAAAGTACTCACTTCATTATCTTTACCGATTACACAGAAGTAATAATAGAAGAGAAACAAGTGCGCAAAACAAGTTAACCTCAAAACTATAAAAGTGTGAGGTATTTATACTATGAAAGCTAAACTCTAGAATAAATCCAGATTATCTATTCTAGGTTTAGGATCAATTGTAAGGGCCCGTTCCCGAAGACCTCAAAGTTGGTCATTCACAGCATTAAATATATTAAACATTATAAATTTACAAGCTTAAGCAGTGGAATTATTTTAACAAAAGCCATTCATTTCATTAAAACACTGTTGTTGAGCAATACACTATTGTTTAATCGAATACAAAAGAATTGTTTAATTGCATTACCAAACAGCAACAATCATAAGCATGAATGGATGTCAGTCTTTCCCTGCCGAGTAGCTTCACCCTCGTGCCATCCTCAACAATATTTACCTGCCAACTGAAAATGTACAAAAGTCAGCGTTGCTGAGTGAGTTCTAGTTTTAAAAGTAATAAAATACTTTCTATAGGTATATATATGAAAATACTCTTTTTGCGAAAACTTCGTCTCTTTATACGTGAGCACGCATTAACTATACAATCAGATAATGCTTCTTCTCTTTATTGTATGCCTTGTTCACTCTGTATTCTTTTATCTTTATCTTTCACTGTCTATGTGGACCAATGAGCAGTACCCTAAACTATGTGCGCGGGGTAAATGGTGTTGGGCCCTCTTTTCCCACAAGGGGCTCTAAATACTGTATACAAGGCTGGCCCAGACACCTAGGGTACGCTGCAAAGGTCCGTCAATCTTAATTGACTGGCCCCGTGTGCATCATAGGGTAGCTAACCCGTATCACAGTTGAGCTAACGACCTCATGGTCATGCACCTCCTATAAGCTTGCAAGACTTGTTAACATTTTAAATTAAGTTCCATTTCTCTTCTTCATTGCTCTTTCTCTTTATTATTAGTAATACTTTACGTTATGATAATAAACACACCACGTAAAGACATATACTAATAGTAATAATAATAATAATAACAATATGGAACAATCATAAAGCAATCATAATAATGCATGAAATCAAGCATTAATAAGCCCTAGTCAAACCTCGGTCAAAACCCTAAAAGCACATACTCCCAAAAATTCTGTAATAAATTCTAAGTGTTAGGCGCACCAACACTATTTGGGCGCATGAGCCCTGTTTGGGCGTTTCATCACTATGCAGGCGCATCAGCCAACACTTAACTGCTTAACACTTAGGCGCATGAGCTATTTCAGACGCATGGACATTATTCAGGCGTATGGTCCATTCAGACGCATGGACACTTAGGCGCATGGGCTTTGGGCGGTTGGGCATACTTAGGCGCATGGGCTAAACGGACGCATGGGCACTATTGGGGCACATGGCCCTACACTTAGTCGTCCGATTACAATTTATAGGCGCATGAACCACTGTTCAGGCGCATGAGTTACACTTAAATATTTCTAAGGCAATTCCAGGCGCATGGGCCTTATTTCAGGCGCATGAACCTTCTGCTTAACATATTTCTAGGATATTTTCGAATCCAAACATCAAGCCTAATCGTTCTAAGCTTACCAAGATCATTCTAAGCATGAACAACATGTTAACACCTAAGGAACATCATCAAGCATGCATAATACATACGTGTATACATACTTAAACATTGTAAAATCGTTTTAATACATTTTCAGCCCCAAGAAGAGTTTAAAACAAGTAAAACCGGGGTCTAGAAACTCATCTGGTGAAACTTTGGGTGTATCTTCCTTCTAACCCGTATGCAAATGAGTTCAAACATCTAGAAACCCACAAAACACACACACACGAACACACACAAGCACATAAGCACATACCCGAGACAAAACCCAACACAAGCACTTAAAAACCTCGAATTCATACCTTGAATTCAACCTCTTCTTCTTCTTCTTCTTCTTCAAACCCGCAAGCTTTCGGCTCTCTCTCTCTCTAGAATCGAAATGAAAAATGTGATGTGGAAAGAGGGTGGGCAGCCATTCCCACCTTTACACTAACTTTTGTACGTTTATCCTCTTTTACATTTTTAACCCCTCAACTTGGGTTTATTGATGTTTCCTTCTTTTATTTACTTTAATAGAATAACCGGGTGTTACATCAATGTGGTTACAAAAATATGTACAACTTCAGAGAGTATTTTCGTTAATCTAGAAGATCAGCAGTTGTAAAGGTATGTTGTCACCACTACTCTTCAGTACTGAAGACTTGTATAATGAAGAAGTGAATCAACAATACACAAGTTCTAATTCATAGTTTTTTGGTGCTTAGGAGTTTTTGCTATGAAGATCAGCACATAACTTAGAGTTTAGGTAGCTTCATCCTTCTTATGATCCAACATGTTGCAAGATTGTCCATTATGACTTCACAAAACTAAAGTGTAACACCTTACCACTAAAACCCATAACTCTTTGAGTGTAATACGACCACTCCTTGCTCTTACATTCTCCACAGAATAATCCAAAGACATACCACTTTAACATATTTTCGCTCATACAAACTCAAGATTAAATCCAAGAACGAGCTTACTACATGAATCTTCGAGTTCTCAAAGTCATTCCCTAGCATGATGCCAATGATGATCATAGTTTAGTCTTCGATTGCTCCAAGGATTATTGGCTTCCTCACAAGATACTGATGTTGATATTTAAGTTATTTTACATATCTATATATATCTAGGGTTGCTAATTGACCAAACATTCGGTGAACAGTTTATGAACCCTTGGGTGGGAAGTTCATTTATGTTTTGTTCATAAGAAATGAACAAACACAAATAAAAAAATTCATTCATTCACTAATGAATGAACATGAATAAAGGCTATGTTTGTTTGTTTATGTTCGTGAACGTTCAGATGGTGATATTTAGTTGTTTTACGTAGTTTATTATTTATGTATGATATAGGGCTAAAAACAAACCGAATAAATATAATCAAGGCCTTGTTCATGTACTTTCATTAAGGATATGAACTTGTTCATCATGAACAGTTCACAAACACTTACCAAATGCACACAAACACAAACAAATATTCATGAACATAAATGAACACAAATGGGTGTTCATTAATATAAACAAATACAAATGATTACATATATATATACATATATATATATATATATACATATATATTAGAATAAAATTTGTATTTTTCAACACAAACATTACGTAAAATCCACCAATAATAAATATATGGCGATGTTGACGGATTCAAATAATATAACTAGGGTTTCATATTTATAGAAATAAATATAAAATATAAAAACCTTTTAATGAATAAAAACAAACAAACATAAACAAATATAAACAAACATAAATGAATGAACATTAGTGAGCATATTGTTGAATGATCATTGCAGGATCGATCTTTGTATACAACACAAGTATTTCTCTCAAATTCACTGATGAACACTCAAGAAGCAGAGTTCTTCTAAGAGTTGATTATAATATACTAAGTAACACAAAGAAAACAAGATAGAATGATTTTCAAGATACTTGTATATATTACTTCTCAACTCAAAGTATTACAAGACTCTTACAAGCTTACTACAAGAGTTACAATGAGAAACTATATATACTACTATCTACAGCTGGATATACTTTAATACCAGCTAGAGTCCTATAACTAAAGCTAATACTACAGAGCTATAGTTAAGGTATCTTAGATAATGTCTTATCTAAGATATGGTAGTCATGACATGTCCATGACTTGCCTTTTGTCACCAACTAAAGTTGGTAACTGTACTAACAAATAAAAATGAACAGTGGAATAAAGTATGATCAACTACATGGCATTTTCCATGTAGTATCAGAGGTCTTGCAGCGGAGTTCTAGAGACACCATACTTATGTCCACTGGTCCACAGTAGTTACTTCCAATGGTTAACCAGCTTCGAAAGAACTTGATCTTCCGAAGCCACTTATACTTCAGAAATGGCTACTTCTTCTTAGGCTTCCTTTAGAATTCATGCTTCAGAAGTTGTAGTCTTCATTTCTTCTAAGTGTTGAACTCTCGGAAGAGCAGAGACTTGGTCTTTGGAAGCTGAAGATTATCTTCAGAAGTTCCTTTGAGCTTTGCTTCAAAAGTTCAGCATATACCTTCAGAAGTGCTGAACTTATCTTCGGAAGTGCTGAACTTATCTTCGGAAGAACTTCATTAGTTGTACTCAAAATACTCTAAGTGTTTGGTTTTGGTTGCACCAACCTTCTTCTTGATCCAACAAACTTCCCCTAGGCTGATGCTACCAAAACCTCACTTGTTCCTGCTTCTCAAAACATTCCACACCAGGGAATGCATATACTTATCTGTTTCTTTGTTCTTCCCAAAGTGATGCTGAGAAGTTTGTACAAATTATTCGTAGACAGGAAATCCAGCCTGTCGCTCTGAATGATATGTACCCTCTGCTGAGTCCCTTTATAGAGATTTATTTGACGGGAGTTATAGTCAAACTTCCATCTAACTATTGGTTCCAATTCAGGGCCTTCCACCTTTTGTAGAAAGGCTTTACCTTTGATGGTTGACCTTTCCTTATCTTCTTTCTCTCTCATCTTCAACTCCTCTTTAATCTTGGCTTTTGCAGTTAGCTCAGCAAGATGAAGGTTGCTCAGATGATTTCTAATGTGAGCAACTATTTTGGAGTTAGAGGGATTGGAAAATGGCTTCTCTGCTAACTCAGCAATATCAAATCTGCTAGAGTGTAGCAGGGAAGGGGCATTCAGCCTGTTGCTCTCTCCATTCTCACTCTCCATAAAAAAGTTCTGAGAGGCTTCATTGAACCTCCACTGGATACTCTTCTTTCTAGGCATAAAGGGCTTACTAGGAACCGTGTCCCCTTTCTTTGTATCCAGTATAGTCACCAGCTTTCTTCTGAGCTTTTTCTCTTCATCTTTTAAGGAATCAGAGTTAAGGCCAAGTAGTCTAGCAGCTTGGTCCAGTGTTCCTCTTGAAAGATCAAGGAATTGCTCTCTTGTGAGAGAACTTGAGGAGTTGTCTATGTAAGTCAGATTGACACACTCCTCCTCGTAGGAGATACTACTCAAAGTTTTGCAGTTGGTGAGCTTTCACTTGACCTCTTTAAATTCATTTAAGAAAAGAGATTTGGGTGGATAAGAGGATGACTTGGGTGGTTGTTTGGTTGATGAGGATTGGGTTCTTGGTAAGGTTTTAGGTTTGAGAATGGGTAGTTTTAGTGGTTGTTTGGATTGAGTGGGTAGGAAGTGGATAAGGTTGATGATATTGGTTCAGGGGTGTAAGGCTCAGAGGTTGGTTCAGTTTTGAAAGGGAAAGGGAAGGGGATAGGTTTGGGTTGAGGTTATGGTTGTGAAGAAGGTCTGAAAGTCATCCCCTGTACTCGTCTGTACATCTCTTTCCTTCTACCTGAGGATATGTTAGCTTTGATCTCACTGAAGATACGTTGCAGGGTCTTTATGGACACGGGTCCAACTCGCCTGCCTAAGAAGCCATGGGCCCTGAGATAGTCTTTCATACAGGCTTTGTCCCCAGACTTCTTTAGGGCTGCAAGCTCAACATCATATTCCTTCTTCTTTCTCTCCTTCATCCTCTCCCTAGAAGTCTTCTTTCTTTCCTTCTCCATTTGATCCTATTCTTTGTTTACTAGCCATAGGATCGTGTCATTGTTATGTGGAGCAAGTTCCTCAAGAGAGAATCCTCTTGAGTTCAGAAAGGCTAATCTCTCACTCATTAGCCTTTGATCGGCTTCCTCCTTTTTCCTCAAGTTTTCTTCTTCCAAGTCCAACCTTGCTGCTTCTTCTTGTTCTTTAATAACAGAGTTGCCTTTTCCAATTCATTCAGCTCCTCTAATGGTAGAAGGAGCACTTCTTCATTTGTAGCTGCCATCTTGACAAGTCTGTCAATTACTTCCACTCTCATCTTGTTATTGACTGCCTTCTGGTTGGCTACAACTGCTTTGCTACTAGTAGCTAGTAGTTTCCCAGAGGGTAGTCTTCCCTTTCTTTCCAATTTCTCCAACCTTTCCTCCTCTAGCAGTTCTTCCTTAGTCATCTTTCTTTTTCCTATGACATCTTCGGAAGCTTTAGATCTTGGAGGTTCTTGTGCAAAGGGTTAAGGCTGTTGAGTAGTTGTTGGAGCATGAAGTGACGATGGTTATTTAGTGATGGGAAAGTTGAGAAAGTCCTCACTGTTCACCTCAGATGCTAGTTCCAAGATTGCATCTGTGATGATAAGATCATTAGACAAGAAGAAGAGTCCTTCCGCAGCTTCCATCTCGACTTCGGAAGATTGAAATTGTTCTTCCGTAGCTTTGACTTCTGCTTTGGAAGTCTGTGGTAATACACTCTTTGTCCCAACTATTTTGGTTGATGGGCCATTTGTAACATATTGTATTTTTCCGTTAATCAATGTTAACGTCGTTTATTCTTATATGGACTATTTTTGTCAATCTTGAAACTTATGGTTTTCTTATGGTTGCCATTAAAATAATGTATGAAAGTTAAAATTTTAATATTAAAGTGTACAATAGTAATAATTACAATAATATAATTACTAATAATAGTACCAATAAAAAGTTAACATAATTATAATAATAATAATAATAGCAATAATAATAATAATAATAATAATAATAATAATGAAAGTAATAATTTATAAATAATTGATAAGTTATAAAAACTTGAATTTTAATTAATTTTAGGGGACTTATTGTCAATTTAGAAACTATAAATATAAATTTTGTGCATAAAATAATAAGAACCAAACTGCAGGGACCATTTGTGTAACATTTCAAAACCCAAAACTCCTTTTCCGTTGACCCCCGCATTTCCGGCCATCGTCGGCCGCCGGCGGTCACCACTCCGGCAAACCCCATAAATTGCAAAAAAAAAAAAAACACTTGATTTGAATGGCTAAACCGTTTCTAATCGCTTCGTGAGGAAGTATCGAACCTTAAACACGCTTTAATTCGAGTTTAAGGCCGGTAATGGGTGTCGTTTGGACTTGATAACCGCTGATCATCAAATGAAAAGCGTTCGACCATTAAACTTTAATAATACACAAATTAAATGAACCTAAACAATCATCTAATTACACTTAATCGTTTACTGTCCTCAATTGCATCTGTCACACCCCAACCTTGACGGCGGAAACGTCGAGATGTGAGGGTTAAGATTGTTCACAGCCACATAACGCTAAATTTCAGTGCAAATATAATTTTTATAAGTTTTAAATCAAATACATTCATAAGTATCAAAACATGAAAATAGTTCCAAATAAAACAAAACAAAACATAAATGTTTTATTTATTTAACTAGGTCCAAATCCTAGTTTATTGCAAGCTTCATACGATAACTTCAAACTGGGGCATTTTCTAAAACATGATAAAAATAAAAGGTCAACTATAAAGCTGGTGAGTTTCCAAGGTTTTCATATATAATATAACAAGGTTACAAGTAGCAATTCATGTCATAGGTTATGAGTTAGTAAGGTTATAGAACACATATCGTTACAACCAAACCTCAACTTGATTACAAGTATATATGATTGGCTAAGTGTATTTGGTTCTCATGATGAACAAGCATA
>BJCM01100040.1:0-18380 GCA_018326385.1 Flaveria bidentis
ATTATTTAAATTTCCCGGCGTAATTTTGCATTCTGTTTCGTCCTAGCTCCGCCTACTTTTTTTAAGTATATTATTGTTGTTTGGAAAAAAGATAATACAACAAAATAGATATCTAATCTAAAATATAATATAAGAAATGAAGGCTTGGAAAAGGCAACTTTGAATTCTAGTGATCGTGAAATTCAGTGCAACTAAAACAAGTAAAAAAAATTATAATTTTTAACAATGATTTTTTACTCTTAAATAAAATTAAATCAAGTTACACTTTCAAGTACTAATACTACTTTCTTAAAGGACGTCCTCAATTCCACTAAGTTAGGAGTACCTTCTCAAAATGTTTTCTCTATAGTATTGTTTCTTATTGATATATAAGGTTAGTTAAACATACTTTCTTAAAATTTTAAGTTATCATCTTATGAAACCTTCAAATCAAAAGTTCCTATTTTGTTTTCTATTATGAAAATAGTGGAATTTCAGTGACGTAACAAGTTAAAGGTGAGATTGTGCAACCATTAAAGTAAGATACCTATAGCACAACATATCACATGTAGATGGTCTTACTTGCAAGCATTAAACCAAACATCTTTAGTTTATTATATGGCTTCCAAATTCCAAGGTGTTAAACATATTCACATATTGTTTTCTATCAGCTTTAACAAAAATAATATAAATCCTGTACAAAAGTATATTGTTATAGTTATTAAATAACGTACAAACTTATCTTGTTATGATTAATAAAATAATATAGAGGAATTAAAATTGTAAATGATATTAAAACGCATTATTATATATCAATGATAAAGATTATTAAACTAAGTTGGTTTTTTTGTTACAATAAACCTATTGTTAAACTTTATTTTTTGACTTTGTGTTTCTATAATATTATCTTTCACTTTCTAACATTGATGATAGTTCGAGTAGGGTGGAACCAATCATTTGTGGTTGTGCGGTTGAACTTGTTAGTTATAATTTATGTTTTCATTAATGATTTTAGATACCTATCATATCATTGATACTGGTTATTTATCAAGTTATGTAAAAACCTGATTAATCTAATTATACAAGGTAATAGTATATTGTATTTATATGGAGTCTGTAATTAGTGAAACATGTCTTGCTTGATTATAAAAGTTAGTTTAATGCATTTGTTTGACTATGAAATCAAACAACATCTAAACTAAGTTGCATCTAGTTAAGAAGCAATAAGCAACAAGCAGGAAAAAACACAAATCTTATATTGATTGAGTGGATAACCGTAGGCATGAGGTAATCTACAAAAACGGTCTTTCAATCAAAACAATAATCAACAACATAAACACAAGCAAACTGCATTCACATATTAACAAGTACGATGATTCAAACGCTTGAATACAAATTCATGACGTTAAAATAGATTTGCCACATGTTAACTCGATATTTGATATAAGTGTTCAACTGTTGCGCGCATAGACGTATCTTATATTGATTCATTGCACAACTCATAGCAATTTCCCCAACTACTAGGGTGAGATTACACCATTAGGAAGTCAACGAGTATCTTGCGATTAACACAACCAACATCACAAGAATACACACTAACCAAAATCGTCATAGTTTGATAAGCATTCAAAGAGTCAAATATAAACAATTGCCTTCATTACTGCATATGAATCTGTTTCTTTAAGCCCAGTTGAGTTAATTTCTCATATCATGTCCAAATTACCAAAAAAACTCAACGCAAAGCCTATTTTCATCATGTATCTCATTTGAATTTTCAAAGAACAAAACTATGATATCTCATTTTAATCAATTCAGTTTGTAATTTACTTTCAACAATTAAATTCTATATCTATACTATATAATAAAAAGGTAACTTATATATCACGTGACATTTTTTTAGAACATCACCTTAGCTTATTTACCCGCTAAAGTCATGTTTCATGATTGTTTTATAATCTATTTCTTAATGTAATTAATTAAGTTAAAAATCACACATTTAGTTTTCTTAATTTAGTTATGATTTGAAATTAAAAACTAAAGCATACTATACATAAATAAACTTTAGAAATCAATACTTGACTTAATAAAAAATTATAATATTTTTTATGTCTACATGTATCATCCTATTTAATTTCCTAAATAATTTTATTTACACTAACTAATTAATTCTACTTATTGAAGTTATTACAAATGTTTGACTAGCTCGATAATTATTAATTTTTTAAAATAATTTTAACTACCAATTAGTAAATATTTTTACATTGCTACCTTTTGTGATTTTAAAAAAGTTTATAATTATCTTTGAAAATTCATATAATACAATATTAATACAGTATAAAACGAAGAAATTAAAGCTATTAATATTAGATAAAGATGTTAATATTATAAATACAATATAAAATGTTGTATACAAAATATAATTTAAAAATATATGAATTATGAACACTTTTTTCATTTCGCATTTTCTCATTTATTCAGTCTGTGTATCACACAGGTTCTAACCTATTAAAGTAATATATGTAAGTAAGGCTAGATCATAATCATTTTTATTTCTTTGATTTAGTTTAGCTTACATTGTTTACAGAATTAACCCGTAGTAATAAAAAATATAAAATCACATGGAAGTAACATATCTATGCAAATAATAAGGTGATTTAAAATGGTATTGGTGAAATCTATAATCTATAATAAAATAAGATTTTCTCAAGACACGTGTTATCATTTTAGCATATCAAATGACACGTGTTATCATTCTAACATATCAAAAAATTCATTTTCCGCCTTTCTCTCATAATAAATACAAAAATTTAAAAACAATTCATTTGACTTTCATTTTTAACTGAAATATGTTAAAACAAATATATTAATATATATGTTTTTTGTCTCTCTCATATTAAATGATAATTATTGTAAATAAGTAAACTAAACTATTAAACATTTAAAAAATAAATGTAGCTATTTTAATAATTTATTAATACATGTTAAATATAGAGTAATAATTTCTAATTCATTATGTGTTATAATTTTTAAATATCATTAAATTATTATTTTAACAATGGATAATAACATCTAGAAAATAAAATATTTATAAAACTAATGATTTTAATATGTTTTATTTATTCCATCCATGTAATAAATAAACTCTAACCTAGTATGATGTATATAAGATGGCATTGATTAGTCACACATACAGTTCGAGTTATATTATATTGACGACTTAATCTAGATTACATTTCCATCCTTAAACTAAAAGAAAAAAAATTATTTATGTTTGCATTTTGTCACAATTTAAGTCTATTCTACTAAAATAAAGAATATTTTTCTTAAATTTCAGGCGATAAAAGACAAAAGATGAAAGGGCTTAAGCTAACAAAAACAAAATTGAAAAGGAGTGTTGTTTTGTTTTTTTTTTTAAACACAAGGTGAAATACATGGTAAACTTAAATCACGAAAAATACAATTTACTCTACAATTGTTAATTTTATATATGATTAAACTTTAAACAAATCAAGTTGATCCCGGATCACCTTAAGTTTGAGCTTTGCTCGTGTAACTTAAAAAAATCAAGCTAGGTTTTTTTAGATTAACATCTCTTAACACTATAATTGTATATACTAATCAATATTTCTAACACTAAACTTTTATATGCAATGAGTCTTATCTAAATATAGTTAATATATTAAATAAAACGAGGGTTTGAGCATAATCAAACTTGATACGTGAAAAAATTATAATTAAAAGGGTGAAAATCAATTCAATAGCACACTAGCCTTTATAAAAGAAGTTATTTTCTATTGAAAGTAAAATTTTAATCTAATAGCGTTGTTTCTTATGGCATCTATTATTTGTACACAAACAAATGATTTTAGACACCGCTAACACTTATATGAATTGTATAGGTCTATAAGTTCTTTACGATTCATATAATCCTTATACGAATCATATGCACCTATACGAGTCGTAAGGTTATTCGAACATTCGAATCGTAAACAAACATAATTTGATTAATGTGATAGAAGACAATTTTATCATTTGAGATCAGACTATATAATTCTTACAATAGAAAATCATCTTTCCTAATCATCCTTTCCTACATCCCACAAATGGAAGTTTCAAACCTATAAAACGTTCCCAAACATAAAAACTTCATTGTAAAAAGCAAAAAAGAAAGGCGAAGTTTGTGAGATAATCAAAACTAAAAGGACCAAACATGTAAAAACCCACAACACGCAAAATCACCTTCGAACCCCAACAACAACACCTATCACAATTTGGGGCAAAGTATAATACTATAACACACCCATCAAAATGTTCACCGGAGACGACAACGGCAAAAAGCTCTTACGCCTGTTGTATTTGATCGGCGCCGGAAGTAATTAATCGATTTTTCTCTCTAATCTTCTGCATAACACTGTAATTTTATATAAAAACTTCAATTAATCGAAAGCTGATAATACAATTGATTGTATCAGTCGTTTGTACGGCGGCGATTAACAAATGGAGAGCGATAAAGAAGTCGGAGTTACGACATCAACGGCACCGACGATTGTTAGAGGAGCCATCGAAAGCCGTTGATTGAGATTCAAGAAGTTCGTATTACGGTACGCTTTGCTTAGGGTTTCGTATGATCATCGAAATTTTTTGTTATTAAAGTCTTATTTTATTAGTTTTTTTTCATTTTGAATTTAAAGTCGGTTCGTGTTGGTACTCGTGTTGGTTGGATCTTTTCAATTCTTCATTTCTTCATTATTATAACACCTCAAATTGTCGATTTGTTGGTCGGTTTGAGGTTTGAGGTTTGATCTTATGCCCATATCAATTTTTGTTTAAATTTGGATATGTGAATGTTGATGAATCGAATTGTTGTTTTCCGAAAAAGGAAAACGAACGGTGCGACTTGTAATTAAAATAGTTTTTATTGATTCACATGTTTGAAAGGTTCAACTTGGTTCAAACTATTTGTATTGCGAGTAAATGTCTGAATGGTCCAAACATTTGCACTGAATAATTAAACATTATACTAGTGTTGAATGATTAAAATTTTTAATATTAAATGGTTAAACATCTTATCTGAATTGATTAGACATTTGTATTAGAATAGTTAAACGTTATACTAGTTTTTAGTGGTTCAGACCTTGATTTAACACTTAGTGGTTTAAATTTCTTATTGGTTAAGTATTTAATCATTCACAAGTTGTCTAACAGTCCTTTAATCATATATATATTCTTAAATTGATTTAGATGTATATGTTCTTGATATCATAGATAAAAATAAAAAGGGGCCAAGTGTAATCCAATTATACGTAACACTAACGAGATACAACTCCACTTTGGAACCCAAATCTCTCACATAAAGAACGTGCTCTTTTAAACACTAGCTACTCACTTGCCTCTAGAAATCTTATGGAGTAACCATAGAAATAATCTTCACTTGTGAACACTAGTTGCCGGCGAAAAAAACCTAAGTCACCATCATAGGTTGCTCTTCGCCATCAATTGTAGATGTCATGATACATTGTTTCTCACCATCACTAGATCACATTCTACAAGTAGCATCGTACAAATATTACATAAGAATCACCACTCCCGCATTGTAATGTATAATTGTTTAAACTCGTCGAAAAAATCAACTTCTAGCTGTATTTTTTGTTAGGTCTATGTGTCCATTTTCACCATCTATTTCTCTCTTCATCTGGGGCGTACGGCCACATAAAAAAACGCATAAAACTTTATCCCTTATCACCACTAATACTCTAAATGTTAGCTTTTTCTACAACTAAGAAAATGCTCGGAACTTCCACAAACTTGCTATATTTAATCCTATCTTTTAATGCTTGAAAAGCATGTGAAAATTGAAATGATACAATTGTTGATATCATTAAATGTTTTGCCAACTTCTTAATTTTTCAAACTTAATTGTATTTATAGAGTTAACTTCGGTTTTTTCAAATTGAGTTTTAACCAAAATAATTGTTTTTCTTTAAAAGATTAGAAATATCAATTACCTCTAATAGTTTTATAATTTATTTTAATTTCAGTGTAAAAGTTCTATTACTTGTTTGAATTTACCCCTAAAACCAAAATAATAACGATTTTGGATTAAAGTTGAAACATGTTTAAAAACTTTTAGAGTTAAATTGATATTTATAATACTTTAAAGAAAAATAATTACTTTTGTCAAAACTTAGGGAACAAAATTAAAACTAACTCTTTTCTATATCCTAACTTATGAGAGGGCTAATTACACGAGTTATATATTTTAATCCCTAATGTGTAATGTATTTATTTGTAATATCAAACATTATATATAGAGCTCCTATGTAAATTTTATATACACACAATCAATGTACAACTTAGAGCTGTCAGTTTATGACATGTTGTATTAAACAAGTTTTATTCGATATGACAAGTATAATACGACTAGTAACTCAAACACAATGCTATTAGTTAAACATGTTATTTTTCTAAACACCAACATGTTTATTAAAAGCAAGTTATGTAACAAGATTTGTTTAACATAATGAAATGCTACATTTAACCTCACTAAATATATACAAGTTTAATTACAAGACTAATATGATAAACTTTGCACTATTATTAACATGATTCTTTAAACACGATTAAGAAATAATAAGACAATCAACTCAATAAAATATTTTATTTAATGGGGATTTCAATGACTTATACATATGTTGGAAGTCGTTTAGTAAAAGTGGTTGTTGTTAGTAATTTATCGATGATAGCTTGTTGCGTGCATAAAAAAGTTTAACGACTGTGTACTGATAGAAATTACCAAGGGTATAGCCGACATGATTAACTTTAATTTATCTGTTAATAATGTTGTTCATTGAGGGATCAGCAACATAGTGTTATGTCATATTGAACTATTGTATAAGTCATTGAAATTACAATTCATATTTACTTATCTTATATTTAATTTTATTTATGTTAATATTAATTTATTTTAAAAGCTGTTGAAATTATTCGTGCTTAGTTTTATTATATTTAATTTTATTTAACTATAAACACATACATAGAAGTGTATAAAGCGGTTTTTCCCCTTGGTTTTTAAACAAGCACGGGTTTTGTTATGCAATCAAACAAATCGTTTTTTTTCAAACTGAATACTCAAATCAGTTTGACAGATTTTGAAACCGGTTTTAAGAAAAAGAATTTTTTTGACTGTTTATTTTTTTTATTTGAACCGGTTTTAAAATCGGTTTTGGGTGTTGGCTACCGAATCGACGGTTCGAATCAGGCTAGGAATTGGTTTGTTTAAAATCGTTTTTTTACCAGATTGGGATTTTTCAGTGGTTTTTTTCCCAAACCGGTTATTTATCCCACCTCCACATTACAACAAATTTGTTGCATCGACGCTTAACCCATTGAACACAATAACTTATACGTGGTATGCATGTTATAAATAGATTGAATTCATTCAGAAACGGTTAATTACGTAATAGTGTGTCGTGTCATTAACCGTAAGCCATTAAAGATGCTCAATTTTTGGTACATACGTACCAGCTAAAAGAAGTAAAAATTCATTGATAAATGGCATTACTTACGAAAAAACAAAAATCATTCTCTTGATTAAATCATGTATATACATACACACACTACTAATAACCAACTTACTTATAACCACATAGATCGTAAGTTAACTATTACCACACTTATAAAAAAATATTACCTAATTCCTAATATCACTTACATATTAAGTAAATATAATATAATCCACAAGTTGCAATATATATCAAGTAAAACCAGCAAGTTGCAACATTATAAAATCCATCGACACCAAAACTTGTTTTCCCGACGTCGTACTTCCCGTCAACCGACACAAAAACAATCCATATATAAACCAAATGCAACTCTTAATTAAGCATCACCCCCTTGTGGCCTTGTGTATTAATAACCCTTTGATTTCACTCCAAATGGACTTCCACCGGTTCTACCAAACATGGTACGACCAACTCCACCACCACATCCGCCACCTCACGGAGGCCCCTCGGCCACCCACCACCGATAACCACCGTCAACAACTCACCCAACTCGTTAACAAAGTCATGTTCCACTTCTCCGAGTACTACCGAGTCAAATCACTCGCTGCTAACAAAGATGTTCTCTCCTTATTCTCCGCGCGGTGGGCCTCCACCCTCGAGCGGTCTCTGGATCGCGGGCTGGCGGCCCACCACGGCGTTCCACCTTATTTATACGGAGTCGAGCATATTGTTCGAGTCGCGTATGGTGGATATACTCCACGGGCTTCGAACCGGTGACCTTGGGGACCTCTCTCCCACGCAGTTTACGCGTGTGAGTGAGCTGCAGTGTGAAACTGTTCAACAGGAGAACGCTATAACTGATATGCTCTCGGAGTGGCAGGCATGCAACTAATCAATTTCACTTTTTTAATTTACTCCATATTTCTTCAAAGATATATAAATCCTTATAAACTGCCGTCGTCTGAATATTAAAGACTATGTTGCTAGCTTTAGCATTCACACGGCCCCCTGTTTGAGAACAGTGTGAGATTATTTTGTTTGAAAGATTAGAATTGGGCATGAAACTGCATGCCCGAATCATAATTATATTTTCTTTGAATCATAATAGTATTTTCTTTAGGGTGTAAATATTTTCTTTTTCGAAATTTTATAGCAGGATGAGGCATGCGAGATACTGGGAGGCACATGTGTGGATCTTGACAAGAAGATCGAACGGCTAGCAAAGATCGTAGAAAAAGCCGATGAGCTGCGGCTGAGGACGTTGAAGACGGTGGTGGAGCTGCTAACGCCGCAGCAGGCGGTGGAGTTTCTGATCGCGGCGGCGCAGTTGCATTTTGGGATACATCGGTGGGGCTTAAATCATGATCGACAACGTGAACATGCAGAGAAATAACCTACATTTCCGGCGACGATTTACGGTCAACCACCGTAAACTGCCGTAGCCGCCGGAGACTGAGATAGCCGATTAGCCGCCACCTTTTTTTGCACTACAAGTTGGTTGTATTGTTTCTTTTAACTTCGAGATCAGTCGTCATTATCCAACTCAGAATTCTGTTGGTGGTGATCATAATTTGTGCTAAACATCTTATGATTGTTGCGAATTAATCCATTTTAATAAATAGGAAAACGTCACATAATAATAAAGTTTTTTAAATTTGGGTGTTTATGTGTATTTCTTTTTAAAAATTTTATGTCAAGAGGTGAAGACATAAAGGTGAAAATTTTCGGAATTTTCAATATATGATGTTGATTTTATATTAAAAGTCTTGTAAGTTATACTGAAAAGTAAAAGAAATTACCCAATTTATCTCATCATTTCAGACGAAAAACAAAATATTTTTTAACCGAAATAAAAAAACATATTAAAAAGTTAAATAAAACAATATTTAAACTGAAATAAAAAACATGAAAAAACTTATAATTTAAATAAAATATAAAAAAGTAAGTGCTTCAATAAAAATTTAGTTATCTAATTGAAAATTTGTAAGTAAAATTACCCTTCAATAATATAGCATTATAACTCAATGTTTTGAGGCTATTTTTTTATTATGATTACTAGCTAAGCAAATTTTAATTAAATGAAATCGGTGACGAAAGTATATATTTTGAATAGTTGCGACGTGGCCATTTGCGAAGACCAACCTTGCATGCAGAGAAACACGTGTCACATGGTACGGTCCACGTGTTTCGAACTTCCGAAATAACGACCAATTGCTTTTCACTGAAGGTTGCTTTTTGTTATTTGCCAAAAATAATTTTCAAATATTTTGTTGACTGTGGAATATTATATTAATTATAATGTATAATGTATGTATGTTCTATTTTTTAAATAGACTATATGTATGTATCTCCTAAATTTTTGAATATATATTTATTAACGATTTAAACTTGGCACTTTTTTCTAAGAAGACAACTATCAGTGTCACAGGCCATGGTTTTCTTTCTAAGAAGAGGGAAAGTAACCTGTTACATCTTATTAGTTTTAAAATGTTTTTAATGCAATTCATAAGTATTTTTTTTGAAAAAATATTTTTGTATAAATTAAATGTTAGTTGAGAAATGAAGCTAAAAAATTCCGGTTGAAGCAACTAAGGTCAAAACTAATCCTCTCGTAGTTTATTACTCAATAGAATAATGGGACAGTTGGCTTACAAATATTTTGAGTCTTAAATCTTGGGAAAGATGATTCAAAACTCGAAGGTGGGTGCATAGCACCATCTCTTTGTTTTGACATACACTTCAATATGGATTCTAAAATTGTAATCATAAAAATGACTATATGAATCAATTACTTGTATGGTGTAGAAAGTCGGTAAAAAAAAGTGGGTCGAATTGAACCCAAAACGAGCATTAAGACTGGACGTAGTGGTGCTCCTAAGAGGTGTTGAATTTGCTGATGTGAACACCGTTGTGGCGTTAAAGCTATTACGTCTTAGTTAAAGAGGGGCTCCATACTCATGTTTAACGAGCGTTAAAACAAACGAATGAATTCATTTTTCCCTCACTATTAACAATTTTTAAGTAGAAAGAGCTTTAACATATTACACTTCATTTAAAATTATTTTAATAAATTCATATTTGTCTATGTGACATTTGACATTTTAACTATTTAAACCACTACACATAATGTATACCTATACTGGGTAGGCGTTATGAATCATCTTTGTTTTTTTCTTTTCTCTATGAGAAGTTGGAAACACTCACAAGACTACTTGATTGAGTAATTAGTATTATATTATTGACCAGCCATAAAAATGAATCGATTTTGTGATTCTTGATACCACTTTCATTTTTGGATCACTATCATTGATAAAGAACCCACTGCTGCATAACGATCTCTATGTGGACCTTGTTAAACATGCTATGTGTTAGGGATGCTAAGTGTCTGAACTTCCTGCTAGCAAACCCAAGGATCGCGTTGTTCTTTCGGCATAGGTACACCATGAAGAGGGATAATACGTGAGTCCATATCGTGTGATGTGGATTTCACTAGGTGAAGATATGTAGATGATACCCAAGTGGTGTCTCATGTACCACATTTTAGCCTTAAATAAGTGACTGAAAAGTGTCTTTTTAGTCAGGGTCATATGGTACAATTTCTATGTTTATATTCTAGTGATGCAACATTTACTTTTTCATTGTCGATCGATGTAATAGAAACCTAAAAGCGACTTGCCTTGTAATTAGTTTTCGAAACTCAGAAGACTCGAGTTGGAAACTTAGCAGTATTGACCATAATTAGTAAAAATCTAAACTACTCTTAGAATTTAGTTCATATTTTCATAAGTTATGCTTTATTCGGTTCTTAAATTTTAAAAAGCTATGCTTAATATCTTCAATAAGCCCACTATTCTTAATATCAATCGCTCTTTATCTTGGCTTTAAGTTGTTGACAAATTACAAACGAGTGGTGATAGTGATACTATAATTAATCAGCCTTTTATTTCTTTCTAATTCATCTAATCCTTTTGGGCCTTTTTATCTTTTATTTCATTTAATCTTTTTGGGCCTCATTTTTTTTCGTCTGACGGTTTGACTCTGTTAAAAGCCCAAAAACTACTATAAAAACAATTCAAGTTTATAGTTTTATACATAACCATCGACACAGAAGTATAATTTCATAAGTCGAAATATAATCAACAACAAAAAAAGTCAAAGAGGTCTTTACCGTTGACTTTTTCAGGTCAAATACGAAAAAGCTTAGATATACCTTATTAAGTAAAATTAAATGACCTAAATCACATATATTAGACTTTTTAGCGGCTCCCAACCCATATATATGTGTGTAAAACTTAAAAAAATTGTCAATTTACAATAATATTTAAAATAATCCTACTAGAAGCATGATTCTGATAGTAACCACTTTGAGATAAAAGAAGGGTCACAAGTTTGTTCTCACTCGAAGCTAACTCATTAGCTGAAATCGAGACGTTTTGAGCGTGACAAGAGGCCTCGAGTTTTTATCCAATGCTTAATTTTGAAAGATATATAAATTCAGGACTTCGTTGATCAAGGTTTCCCAACAACTTTTAGAATTACACATAGCAAAAAAGAAAAGACACATATGCATATTAACGACAGTAGGTAGTTTGGTCTGACTATCGGACTTTGATTCCAACATTTAATCCGTCAATAAAGTCATAACCCTCTTCTCAAATTTCAACAATCTTCATTAGTTTTCTTGTAAAAATATATTAATAAAGTAATAATGTCTTTATTCTTGATTACCCAATCAATTTCTATCTTGTGAGACCATTTAGACGTTTCCTACTTTAGAGATTATTCACTTTTATTGGCTTCTGATATTATCTCATATATAATAACATGATTTGAATGTTGTATCAAATTAAAAATATGCCGTTCCAAAAAAAATCAAATTAAAGATATTATAGAGAAAAATTAAATTTGGAGAAAAGTAGGTAGTTGATGAGGTGTTAATGTTTCACAACATAGCAATCATTGTATGTTTATGTTGCTTATTTTGTTTTGGTACTTACATGTGTACATAGTTGTGTCCATATTTGGAACGTTTGTTAAATTGTTTATATCTTATTACTCTCTATCACATCAGTGTCACATGCTACTTAAATTGTCAGTGATAAATGCAAAGTATCTTTAAAGATCATTTTTTTGGAATGACTTGCAAAGAAAAAAATCTGAAAATATACCTTTGGTTATATTTTTTACTTGAAAATGTTCTATAAACCAAATAATCTTTAAGATTTCCCACCCACTAGAGTCACATTTAAGCATAAAACAGAATAGTTGAAGAGCGGCTCGGATAAAAACATGCATCTAAATACTATCATTACGAAGAACGTGTTTCCGTTCGCCTGAACAAACTTATGGTTGTCCGCACTTTCGTAAGTTTGTCCGAACAAATTTATGGTCGTCCAAACCATCGTAATGACCCAATTTAGACATGTGGCTTCATCCGAACCACGTATCAATGGCGGAACTAGAAATATATTTCAGGGGTAACATAAATTAAAGTTTTTTTTATCGTACATTAATATAAATAAATAAAAAACATAATAATAAAAAAAGTTAAAGAAATACCTAAAAAAATACATAATTGATCTCAAAATGATGTCTATTAGTAACGACATTCTTTCTGTTTCTTGGGTTACCATAACTTTCTATCATATCCAACACCTTACTATGAATTTTTTTCATAAAAACAAGTCATTTTTTCCAACATAGCATCAAACCCCTTTTGTCTTAAATCATTCAACGCTTATTTTGTTCCATTTATCAACTTACTCGTTTCTAATAAGTCTTGACTTTTTTTAAGATGTTTAGATAAAACATTTGTGTGTCCCAAAATATGTTCCATCAAGTGTGCATAAAAAACTAACTCAAGTTTTTTAAAATACGATATAATACCTTTTGCACTAGGTCATTGTTGAGTGTTATCTCCTTCCTTTTTAACATATCAAAGCACGTCAACAACTTCCGGAAATAATTTAAGCACACTTTTGATTGTTGCATGATGAGAACCCCATTTTGTATCTCTCACTCGTACTATGACACTTTCTTGATTTAATCTTATTCCAGTCTTAATTTCACCCGAAAGAATTACTTCCTCCACACTCTTTCTTTTTGCCTCCCGTAACATATCTTTTCGTTTGCAAGAAGCAGAAACCGTATTAACAACCATGTTAAGATAATCATAAAACTCTTTAACACATTCATATTTTTTTTGCAACTACCACAATAACTAGTTGTAGTTGATGAGCAAAGCAATGTATATAATGTACGATGGATTATATTTCATAATCATTGCTTTTAAGCCATTCAACTCTCCTCGCATATTGTTTGCGTCATCATAACCTTGACCCCTAACCTGTTTTAAAAAAATAAACAATTGCAAAAAAATAATTAATTTATATTAAAGTTTAATTGTAGAAACTAGTAAGTATAAAATTTAGTACTTACTTGATCAATAGTCAGCTAGTTATTTGCTAACAAATAAAGATTGTCTTCTTTAAGAGTAGAAGAAGATGTATCTTTCACATGAGCAATTTTAATAAAACTTTCTTTAACAACCCCGAGTTTATCTACATATTTTAAAACTACCGCCATTTGTTCTTTTTTAGATAAGTCATTGGACTCATCTACTAACAATCCAAACACATTATCCTTGATTTCCTCACAAATCTTTTTTGTTATCTTATTCACAAAGCAATCAATAATCTCCTTTTATATTGATGGATCCGTTAATTTATTATTCTTCTTTGCATTCCCTAATGTGTACTTACCAATCTCCGGATATTCTCACTAACCAACTTTAATACTAAAAGAAAACAACCCTTTGAATGAGATTTCTCCGATTCATCATGACTTCGAAATGGTAAAGTATTTTCTAGGAAAATCTAGCACTAATAATAGATCCTAATAATCTGTACCGGTTTGCAACTTTTTCTTGATCACTTATCGTATTTAACTTAACATCCATAGATTCTTTTTGTTTCAAAAGTTCATCACATTTTTGCATCGCCTTATATAAATGTTAACTCATCCAACATGGTATTTTAAGGCATCCGATTTACTCCAATTACAAAACCCTTTACTTGAACTTGAAAATGTATTTCTTCCACCTTGATTGCCAACGTTTTCTTTAAACAAATAACAATATAAGCAATAGGCTTTGTCCACTTTAGTACTATAACGGATATGCTTCAAACCATTTAACATTAAAACGTTTTTTCCCACTAGAATACTTTTTCAATGGAAATTTATGATTTTGTGGTTGAAAAACCTTTTTAACAAGATAGTGTTTTCTTATGTTATCCACTTGATTAGGATGATAACTAGCAATAGAAGGCCTATCAAAGGGTCAGAAGAAAGATCATTCAAATCAAGTCCATTTGGGATCGAAGGTTTTGAACCCGAAGGAATTGAAATTGAGACAATTGAACTCAAAGGAGTTGTTGATCCAATATTATTATCATTTTTAGAACAAATATCTTGCTCTTGAAAATCTCTTTCAAGAACTTATTTTTTCATCTTCCAAATCCCTAATTTATAAGAAATAACACAATAATCAATCTTTTACTCTAGAAATAACACTATTCAAATTCACAACATTTTAATATCCACTACAAGAAAAGTGACTATTTGGAACTAAATTATTAGAGACTGATTTTTATCAGTCTCAGATACATAGTATCAAAGACTAATTTATCAGTCACAAATGTTATTTGAGACTGAATTTTGTATGTCTAATGTAAGTAACTGATAATCAGTCCCTAAAAATAGGACAACCTATTGAAGACTAAATATCAGTCTCAAATACACATACACAATAAGAGTTTTTGAATAGAAGTTTGATGGTAACTGAATTTCAGTCCCAAATAAGATATTTAAATGATGTTATTATTTGAGTAACTGATAATCAATTTTTAATAAATAAGACATATATAAGACTAAAAATTAGTTCTTAATATTCAAAATGCATATTGAATTTGGGACTGAAATTTAGTTTCTAATGAATTTGCATTAGAAAATGATTAATAATTGATTTACAATCTTTAATTAATTTATGTGGATTACGTTATTGTAAGAAATGTATTGAACTCTGGAAATCAGTCTTAAACAGACTATAATTGTAGTTAAAAATCAGTCCTTGATATCCATTAAAGACTGATTAGGGGGTATCAGAGAATAATTTTTCAATCTCAAATAATCTTCTTTTTTGTAGTGATCATATCTCTAGTTTCAATTTCAATCTTCTACTCTAGAAATCTTGCAAATAAATCAAATAATGATACAAATCCCTAATTGTAAATAAAATCTAAAAAATTAAATCAAATAACAATTAAACCTAGAAAGTGAAAGATTACTTCAGCAAGCAGCAGCCACAAACAAGCAGCAGCAACAGCAAAATCACAGCAACAACGACAAACAAGAAGCAACATCAGCAACAATCGAAAATCACACCACCCAGCAAGTAAGCAGGTAATACCGCAGTCCGTAGCAAGCACGCAGCACCGATGGGCACAGAAAGACAACAACTGAACGCCTGAATGAAGCCATTCGATTTGGGGGTGGGGGAAGGGGGCGATTTGTGTTTTTTAGTGTTAAATGATTTTTTAGTTTCTTATTAATTTGGGCTTTTTTAATTAGTTGGGTTTGATAATAAATTAGCTTTTAAAATGGAATTGGATTTTTAATGTAAACTAGGTAATTGGGTTTTATAATGTTTTCATAAAAGTTAATATTTTTTATAAACTATTAGACTAGTTTTTATAAAATTTAAAAGTTTCTAAAAAGTTTTGAGTTTAAAATTTTTTAGGGGTAGCGTAAAAATTTTTCAAGGGTAGCGTTAATTTTTTCTTAGAGGTAACGTAAAACCGTAAAAAAAAATTTAACATAAAAGCACAACTTTTTTTAACACTGCAAAAAGTCGAGGGGTAGCCGAGGCTACCCCTCCAAGCAATGTAGGTCCGCCCCTGCCGCTTATGGTAGGTTCAAACGGTTCAGTCGACGTATCTGGGGTGGGGACAATTTGAATGACGAGCTGGTCAAAATGATATTTTGTGGGAAAAATTAATCAAAAGGATAGTTTCAGGTTTTGTCATTTCCAATAAAAAAAATTCTTCTAGATCCCCGACTTATTAAAAAGTTACAATTTTCATCTATTTTCGTAAACTTAATTAATTGTGTTTGTTAGTTTAGGGGCATTTTAGTCATTATATAAGTCGTTTAATTTAAGTTTTTATTTATATAATGAAATAAATGCCTTTTACTTAACATACCAATCAACTAAGTTCACAAAAATAAAATTAAAATAGCAACTTTATAAAAAGTCAAAGACCTAGAAGAGATAAAAAGTTTTTGAATGAAAATGGCAAATCATATCAAAACTTTGAGACGAAACTAACATAAGTGGAATCCTTATATTATATGCAATAGTTTTGTGTGATTGTAACTAGATAAGAGAAAAATTTAATGTTCATTTGTAAATTTGAATGTTCAACTTTTTTAATTTTTTTTAATATATTTGAAAATAGTTGTGAGTGGACGTAAATATTATTATTATAGTTTAAAAACCTCATAATAAAATAATACTACTGTATAGTAACACATCATTATCACATCACTC
The DNA here is from genome assembly GCA_018326385.1 of Flaveria bidentis. NCBI lineage: Eukaryota > Viridiplantae > Streptophyta > Magnoliopsida > Asterales > Asteraceae > Flaveria > Flaveria bidentis. The sequence continues at coordinate 17,089 of BJCM01100040.1, forward strand.
TCGTGCTATATATTCTATCACATGTTTTAAATTTTATTAGAGCATCTGTAGTAGGGTGATTTTAACCTTAAAAAACACCACATCATCTATTTTTTAGATCAAGAATCATTAGGTGGGGATGTTTTTGATGCAATTATTCTTATCCAAGAACACCATAAAATGAATAGATGACGGCCTCATGTATTATATATATAGATAAATTAAAGAGAGAAAAATGAGGTTAAAATAAAAAAGGTGGTGATGATGTGGTAATTTTTTTGAGTTTTCTTATTGGAGTGATTTTTAAAGATTTTAAAAAACGTGTGCTTTTCTGACATGTAAGCACATTAGCCATGTTTTTAGTTGTTTCAAAAAACTTGCTATTGGTGATGCTTTTAGGATGAATGGGGTACTAATGCCACATCCTTCCCGTCACATCCAGCATTACATGTTTCAAGTTGTAGGACACAAACTTTGACGAGACCTGAAAATCACGAATAACGATTTAAAGCTCATTTTGAAACCATCTGATTTAGGCACATAAGGCCTTAGAATATGATTTAAAATATGTGTGTGCATTAATAAGATCCAAGGTATAAGCATAAACACATAAGGCATATAATCACATAATCAAGTATAAACACATAAGGCACATAAAATTATATCTAAGCATATGAAATACATGAGAGGACTCATATGTGAGGGTACTTAGTTATAGTCTAGGTCATTCCATTTCTAATAACCTAAATCCCTATAACCATGGCTCTAATACCAATCTGTCACACCCCGACCGACGACGGAATCATCGAGGCGGACGAATGGAAGACGATTGTTCATAGCACATGAAACTAATTAAGTTGAAATAATATTAAATGTCATTATTCAATAAACATTACAAGACAAATAAAATAATAACATAAGAATCAAAATACAACAAAAAACATAAGTCTTTCAATTTAAACTAGGTCCAAGTCCTATATGAGCACAAGAAGATCTTCAAGAAGTAAACCTGAAACATGATGAAAATAAAAGTTCAACTAAAAATAGTTGGTGAGTTTCCAAGGTTTTCATACATAATATAACAAGGTTACAAGTAGCAATTCATGTCATAGGTCACAAGTTAGTAAGGTTATAGAACACATATCGTTACAACAAAATCTCGACTTGATTACAAGTATATAAGAATGGCTAAGTGTATTTGGTTCTCATGATGAACAAGCATACGTCATCAGGAGTCGGCAATACATCGACTTTAGCACCAAATAGGCTTGTCAGGCCCAAAGATCTAAGACGTTGCCAGGCTAGCAATAGTT
>BJCM01100041.1:0-10000 GCA_018326385.1 Flaveria bidentis
CGAACTCCATGTTCCGGTTAAGTCCATCCCTACATTATGGTGTGATAATCTTGGTGCAACATATCTTTCTGCAAATCCTGTCTTTCATGCACGTACAAAGCATGTAGAAGTTGATTTTCACTTCGTTCGAGAAAAGGTGGCACAACGAAAGCTTTCAATTCAGTTTATTTCTACCGACGACCAGATTGCAGATGTGTTCACAAAACCGTTGTCTTCACAACGGTTTCTTCTATTACGGTCCAAGCTACAGGTCACTCCCCGACCTTAGCTTGCGGGGGAATATTAGACAATTAAGCTTATTATGTATATATAATTATATTAGAGGGTTCATATTGTAAATATATTTAGTATATATCCCCTTGTAATCGTGAATTAGAGATATACAATACACAATCACAATTACCAAGTTTGACTATTTTCAAATTTTGTACTTTGAAAACTGATTGCTCCTTATCCATTTTAAGACGCATATTATTCATTCACTACTTGCTTTATTTTGTAACTTTTTGCCAAAAAATCTGTTCTAATAATAATAGAACAAATATGAAGTGCTGCTTTACCCTCTAAAATTAACTTGATGTAAGAAAAATAACGTCAGCGTGTCACTGGTTATAGAACAGACAACATTGATTTTTGGGTGACAAAGCAAAATAGCAACTACATCTCAAAAGCAACTTCAAAAGAGAAACAAGTAATTTTATGATTAGAAAACTTACGATATTCACTCAATACTCTGACTGCTAATGAGCTGAATCCACAACGTGGTTGTTCTGGATCTCCTTTCATGTAAATCATCACATGGTTGTCCTTGACATCCTACACATTGCAAGATGTAGCCATTACATCAATAGAATGAAAATAAAATATTAGTACAAAAATGTTTATGATACAATGAACTCATCAACCACCACCAACCTGTTCAACAATGTCCTTTAGAGTAAGTTCAGAATTCTCAAGCTTATTTGTAGGCTTGAAATCATCATGCGTATCAGGATCATTGGGCATAGTAGTTGAAAATCTCATCCCATGCTGCAAGAATGATCCAGAGGCCTGGATGTTTGAAGCATAGCACTCATGTAAGAAAATACAAACGGTACCAAGCATTTATATTTACGAACAAAAGGCATTCAACAACTGTTACTGTCTAGTTATTAGAAAAGAATGATAAACAGATTATACACATCAGATAATACACATGTCCTGTTCGTTCAATTATGTTCATCATTTGTTCGTTAAGGTTTGCTTATGTCTATTGTTTACGTATTCATTCCAAAAGGACGAGCCCCAACATTTTGAAATAATCAGCCTAATCCAGCCCATACTGTTGTTTACTTTTTAAATGTTATTGATCATATTTAAGCTTTAATTTGGATATTGTAGTTTACTTCTAGCTAGTGTTCGTTTATGTATGTGGCATTTGTTTATTTTTGTATATGTTCATTTATGTTCAGTTAAAATATTAACGAAAGATCATAAGCAAACATAAACACGAACATGCTCATTAGAACAAACACGATCAAGAAAATCCACTTTAATAGTTCATTCAAGTGTTCATACTCCTTTGTTCAAAAAATCTAAACAAACAAAAAAAAGAAAAAGCCTCCGTTCATGTTCGTTCTTTTTGTTTACATGCTTACATCAGATAACAAAACAACACATCAGTTGGTGTTCCTGATAAAGTGTCTCTATTATACAATTATCTGTGACTTGAAGCATGTAGAAAGCAAACCAACTACACGTTCTAAATCATTATATCATAAAACTTAAACAACTGGATCGCTATAATCTGCTTTTGAGTATTGAGATCTAACCAATTAGATGACATCTTAAACAGTATTTCAGCAATCAATCTTATCATAGTGACAGCACTTGTCGCCATTATGAAGCAATTCATCACAAGGAATCATAAAACAACAGTGAGAACTTCAAATAAAAACAATTTACAACCCTAACTTAGTAACTTGTAGCTGTAAATAAACATACGAAAACGTGATAAGGTTTAACAAAACGTCATTAAATCATACCGCTGCAGTTGAGCGACTATACTCCATTGACCTAAATCCCTTAAATAGCATGTTCGATAACGCCCTCGCCATCGTATTACAGAAAACCTCTGCATCAAATCGACAAACAAAGTGAGTTGATTGAATGCTTCAATAAGCTGTTGCATAACGTAGACGATGACAAATTAGTCACCGGTGATGATTCGAATGGTGAAAAGTTGAAGATTAACCATAAATTTTAGAGAATCTTACCGGTGTGAGAAGGATTCAAGAGGAAAATCTGTTGGTGAATCAAATGGAAAACTCTAGTTTCCCCTTCGAAAAAATAAAGAAGACTAAACACGCGACTTTTCTTCTTTTTTTTAACAACAAAGCAAGTTCACAATTTGTTCCGTACAAAAAGATAATAGATTAACGCTATGTTTTTCCAATGTTGTTGGGAGAGCTGGTTCGGTTCGCATCGAATCGTTTTGGAACAGTCGAACCGGCCGGTTTGCCCCGAATCGGTAGTCGGATCGGGAAATCGGACAGGTTTGAACTAGATTTTGAAATTATTTTATGATTTTAATGGATAAAATATGGTGTTAAATAATAAATTAAATTGTGGATATACAAATATAGTTAAGTTTTATATATAACTATAAAATACATATATAAATTACTTATATTTAATATTTAATTATATATAAAACTATATATATAATATAATATATGTATAATTATGACGTCATCTACTTCTTAAATCCAGTCCGACCACCAAACCAGTAAGACGTTTGGTTCAACGTTCGATCCGGTTCTGAAAACATTGTGTTTTTCATTCATATTCCTATAACTATATTAAAATAATTTTTTTAATTAAATAATACTTTCAAACGATAATTATATCAAATATTATTCTTTTTTTCACTCATAATCACTTTCAAAAATATTAAAATAATTATATGTGTGAACAGTTTTTTCTTCAAATATAAAGAGGAACATTAATATTTTCTATACTCTACACTAACAATCACTCACAGTCATTTCTTATAATATAAGACATACAATCACAATATTACGAGAAACCTACTATGAATTTACATCATCTTAAATATAAAACAAGTGGTTGAAGGCAAGCAATAGCATACAACTTCATTACAAGGACATACTTATGATTACACCATAACTCCCACGTTTTGCATTTAAATCTATTGGACATCCACATAAAGATAGTTCTTTTATATCCTTAACCTGTCTTGTAATTGATATCGCCTTTTTCTAACACCCTTTTATTCATTTGAATCCATAAACTTCAAATTGTTGCCAAGACACCATTGGCACCAGGTTTCTTTCATATTCGGTCTCCCTTGACCTTTTATGAACCCCAATAACAATGTTTTAAGGCGTATCAAATAAGTTTGGGATTTTTACTTTACATCATTCACTTACATGTTACCACACCATTGTCGTTATTATACAGCCTGTTAAAAGGTGATCTCCATCTTCAGCAGCTGTGTCGTAGTTCTTGCGAGCCTGTTCATAGTAAGAATACCTTCTTTTCCGAGTGCCATCAACGTTGGGATCTTTCAATCAATTACCGCGTGCCATGCAAATAAGTTAGCTTTCAATAGAGCCTAGTTGTTCCATATTAGAATTAATCTTGGTTGTATGTCTATGCAATTTTGATGTGTGATTTGAGCTTTTAGTGTTAATGGTCGATGATGATGGTGTTTAATTGGTGGTACTTGACACAGTTTTATGTCATTCATCACAACGCGAGGAGCTTGATACTAGTTATTTTGTAAATAACAACCTTATACCACATCAAAGTACAAGGCCTCTCACATCAAGTCTCAACACGTATCTTGGATAAAAGAATGAAAAAAGTTACCATTCTTGAGATCCACTAATCATTATGACGTTAATTCATAAATAAATCTCAAAAGCAGACTTTATCCAATAGTTTTTCCTTGGTAGACATTTGACTTTTGAGAGTTTAATTCTAACCAACACAAATTGTTCTTAGAGAACACTACTCTCATAACTTTAATCGGCCACAAACTTTTAAAATAACAAAATAAATTTATTAATATAAACATGCTTAGATAGATCAAAGTAAACATTAAAATAAGTGAAAATATCCGATATATCCATCCACTAAAAGGGCTTCTAGATTTTGATTTTTGTGAATAGTTTCCATTTTTTTCTATAACGATGAATTCGCACACACATCAAACGACCTTAAATTACAATAAATGTATATTATAGGACTTGAATCCTTATTACCTGAAAGGGCCACTGCTAACACCTTTATAACACGATGTTACAAACCCTTTGGTGTGATGTAGCCTTTCTCCTTGGAGCTTTTCCATTTATATCTTCACAATTCACAATGACAAGCATATCCCAACTTTGATCACAATCATCTCTATTGATTTGGGTTTGAAGCTAGCATTAGTGTTAAACATTACTCTAAGCTCTTCTCTCAAACCACGGCATATAAGGAATCATTTAGCCTTTTAACCAACATGTGGTTAATAATAACTACAAATTTAGCCGGTAAACACTAGCTTTTAGAAATTAATAGCCATAATTATTATATACTATATTGAATGACTATGTTGATTATAACAGGACTAGGGTGCAACCTAGGAAGCACAGTGTACAAGTTGTTGATGCAACAAACTCAAATGAAAACCATTTTTTTTTAAAACCAAAAGAATCATAACCAACCAATCATATTTTTTAGAAGTATTATTAATTCCATTATTTTAATAATTACACATAAGGGCAAAACGGTAATTTTAAAAATACAATTCTGATTAGTGGGCTTAATGTCATAACTTGTTCCCTCCATTCTTTAATTAGACCTTTAATCTTTCTTTTGAATACCTACGACTCAAGAAGAAGGGTGGGAAAATCAAATTTGAAAGTTGAATGTCTAATTATTGATGTGATTTTGCATTCAAAAGAAACCAACAATTAGTGCTCTGGTGTTCGATCGCTATTTGCAAAGATTATCTACTGCATAGTGGGTAATGATTTCTAAACTTAACCTGATTAACTTTTCTCAATAAAACAATCAGCTAATACTAATAAACCCATTTGAGACTTCCTTATTTAATGCAAATTGATATGGTGGTTCGATCTAATCATGCGATTCATCCACAAGATGTGATTTATCCTAATTAATCGATTTAATGATATAATTGGCACATAGGAAAGGAGAACTTGGATCGAGTTCAATGCAAGTTCATAGAATGGAAACAAACTTTAGAAATAAAGATGTTTCAGTGGACAACATGGTTGCAACAAGCCTATTAGATCTGGCTCGGGATGTTAATTGTTCATAAGCAAATTAACCAATGAATTATGATGTTGAGACTCATAATGAACAGGTTGGAATGAAAACAATATATCATATAAAGGGTTGTTGATGTTGGAATCTCCAAAGCGAAATAAAGGCAAGGATGTAATGGCTAATATCGTTCAACAAGTTGATTGCACTTATGATACGGAGGGTTGTGTTGGAAGAAGTATGAACGGAGAAATTTTTGAGATGTTGAGCAAATGGGATGACACAGTTATGTGTCTTATTTCAGGATATGTAGATTGGGAATGTAAACAAACCTATCGACATCATCTTGGTTTATGTTAATTTACAACTTAAAAAATTAGTTTTATACCGGATCAAAATAATTTTATTTCAAAATGGTTTGAATATATTTTAGGGATTGTTATGATGGATTATGGGTTGTTTGGATGTCAGAGGATATGAGCAAAGCTGTTGACCTCAAATTGCTTCCAAGAAGAACCACATGAATGTGTAGGACATTATAAGTTAAGATAATGTGCATAGATGCATAATATCAAGGACATGACGAAAATATGCGTCATTGCATAAAGAGTCGTAGAAAAAGTTAAATCATATGCTTAGACTATGTGGCATTATAGATTATGAAATGGATGTTAAATATAATCGAATTTAACTTAATTTCATATGCTACATATCTACATGTTAAAGAACTTTAATTAAATGTTAAAAGATCATAAATGACTTCATATTTGGTCAGGATATATATTGAATAATGATATAGTTGATTAGTTTGGAAAAGTCATATTGTTGGTTTACCCTTCTAACTTATAATGCGGAAAGATGTATTATAAATTTTATTTTCGGGTTACATTCCTAGCATTAGTGAACAAAGCAGACACCTATACCTGTAGAATTCAGCTGAGCATACAAAGTGCGTGAGGATCACAAATGGCAATTAGTGATTTAATTTATACATTCTAAAGTAATTTACGCAGTGGTTTTGACACCAAGAGTTTCATAACATAGCATTATGAAATACCAATTGGTAAATATTAAACCGTGATGTAACTTAATGGGACGTTAAAACAATACAAACTAGATCAAACCTTATGAGGGGGTCAAATTAGTGGAAATAAGTTAATAAAAGCTAATGACTTAAAATATACTAGTTTACATATTAAGGTTGGGAAAAGTTTTGGTAACTAACAATTCATGTAACTGATTAATAAACCTATCACCAAGAATTAGAGGACTTTAAAAATATTACAAGGTATTTGTTCTATGTTATGATAATTAATGATAGACTTAGATTATGGGTCAAGTAAGTTAACATTTTACTAGAATTGTAAATCAAATACAAATTAGATTTTCATGTACATGAATTAATTACATTACTAAAGACAAGCATATAAATTACATTACTAAAGACAATGCGTATGGGTAGGTGGGGTATGTGCACATATGCATAAATGTTGTATGTGCAATGGGGCATAAGCGCATAATGTGCATTACTAAATAATGAAATTGATACCAAGTATATGCAAAGGTACCTGAACAAGGAGATGAACACATATATATGTTTGTCAAAACTGCAACTGTACATAACAATGATTCAACATTTCCAAAGCACATTATTTAAGCTACATTTCTACAGGTATCTTAACCAGATTCGATCACATGAAATTGACAACCAACACACAAAGACATGAATGGATCTTAAAAATAACATTGGAAAGTCTAATGATGGAAAATAAATGGGGATATCATCCTATATTACAAAATAAAATAGCCATGAGTAGTTTGAACATAAACCGGGCGAGAATAGTAATTTAGGCAAACAAAAAATAGAAATTGCAATTTGAATATTGTACGAAATCACAACTTCATTTATCCTTTCTTTGCTTTCGTTTGCTTGGCTTGACACCAACCTTTACTTTCTTTCTCGTCCCTTTTAACTTTGAGTTGCATCCTTAGTAATTTTGGTAGAAGCCTTCGTAACCAATGTTCTTCCCGTAGTTTTTTGGCATCCTTCATCACCTTATGTTAAATTGATAATAGAAGCTGAAGTTAAGATCTATGAATCGATCAAATAATTAGAATTTATGAAACAAGTGTATCAAGATGTCTTACCAATCATTTTCCTAGTATAACACCTTGATCGTGTTGAATTTTAACTCGAATTGGGGGATGATTCATTATCACCTGAATTAAAATTCAATATAGCCATCAAAATGATTATGAACAATGCCACATCACTATAAAAGCATATACTACCTACTAATTCATATCCGTGTACTAATATTACTTCTCAAATTAAGCCCATCATGTTTTATAATGAGTTATGAGTGGATGCATTTTCATTAGTTAATATATTATGTGTATAAGGATGACCCATACTAAATGATGTAAGTACTACATGGTTCGGATCACACAACCACTTATGGAATAATCAACTAATTGAAAATTCCAGACATTTAAAGGATATCTATTATTAAAAAATACGCATAAAAAATCTAATCAAGCTCATGAACCCCTAAATTCTAAGCTTACGATAAAGTTGAGAACCTATGACCACATGTATAAACAAATGGCTATAACACATGGATGAAACTTAGGATAAAAGGAACTAAAATAAATTCATAAAACTGTGGGTCTTTATCGCTTAAAACATGGAGATATCTACAAGAAAATCTTAGAAAATTATAGGAAAATATCATTTTGTACCTGTATTTTCAGTCATCTTTCATTTTCTCTTCTTTTCATATGCCTACTTCTCACTTCCTTCACTCATAAATACAACCTCGTTTGTTTCTTTTCCAGCTAAATGCTTCTTTGTTAATACCACTTCGGCTAATATGGGAAATTTAACTATAAGTACTAAGTACATTTTAACATATATCATAAGAATTACAAAAATGCATCAGAACAAACTACTTATCATTTTCTTTGTATAACGCCTTGGGTGTGAGATGTCAGAAGGTGTTTTAGGTGATGCTTCAATGTCATATGATTTGAATATGGTATTATCATAAATTTTAGACCATTAGTGTTAAATATTAAAGTAGTATAATTACATTGATAGTATACACATTTCAACAACAAAAGGATGAAGAATGTTATATGAACTTATACCATTACCTTGTTGATGATTATGTGTGTTGTTCTGGTCTTTATTGGCAAGATGGTTATCATTGGATGTATCAAATATGATAATCTACCTATTGGATCCTCCACTGCTTGTCGTTTTTAAACCACTTATGTTTTTGCATCAGGTAACAATGCACATATTATTATGAATACTCAACTATTGTAGGACATTTTATAAAGTATATTAAAAATCAAGTTCCTAGTTGATTGGAATGTAAGAAAACAATCAGAATTCTCAAATTTTCATGGAATACACAACGTATTTTGTTACAATCTAGGTCTTCCTAGTCATAATATGGAAAACTAAACAAAATAAAAAAACAAAACATGAAACCTGTGGAGAATACATAAGAATTTTGGGTATCTCTAACGAGCTACACATTAATTTCATATTTTATGAAGATGTTATTGCAAAAAATATTCTAGCATGTGCATTGCAGATAATAAAACCATTACACCTAGAAGAATCTAGAAAATTTTGGTATCTATAACAGAGAGATGCTTCAAAAATTAGTAGAAATAAAATAAAATTTGACTCATACAAGCTAACATTTCGACTCTCTAAATAACCACACCAGACTTTGGCTAATTTATAGCACCAACATCAGTCATCCTTTAAGAAGAAACCCCAATTTCAAGGTGGATTCAATTTGTTAGTTGTGTCGTAGCATTACTAATACAAAAACACGAGAGTAAGGAAACTTAACAAGTTTTGAGCCCTAGCTTTTCTGATAAGCATGAGGAATTAGAATTTCATATTTAGTACATATGACATACCTATTGGATTATATGATGGTCGGTTCGGCAAAGTAAGATGGAGAATTCGCTTGTCTTCTGATAATCAACCAAACTATGACAATGTTGGGAAACTTTATTGATGCACGAATGAGATACGAGGGTTCTATAAAGTTTGAGGTTGCAATTTGAAAGAGGATTTGATGAAATGAAGATACTGGGTTCTTCAATAGCATGGAGAATGTTGGGGATTTTGTTAATGCAAACCGTAGTGATGGGGCGAGAGATTCTCGTGGGTAGTTTTAAAAAAACTGATTGAAGTGAATATGTATTGAGGCTGAAGTAATCAAAGTCATTCTGCATGCATACTGCACAAGTATTGAAGAAGAATACTTCAGAAGTTTCACACATACAACAGAAATATTGTAAGTGTGAAATCTTTTGAAGCCAAAACCAAATATCTTCCGAAGCCAAAGATGAAGTCTTCCGAAGCCTCAGAGACAAAGTCTTCCGAAGCTTCAATTCATGAAGACAGATTTCTTCCGAAGACTTTTAACACATCTTTATCTGATGTACTTTTCCATAAAGCTGGACCCTTTCCGCTGCAACTCTGTAAAGTCACCAACTTACATGAGTTTGTGAAAAGCTCCATGCTTTTGGTAACTGTACATCGAGATCTTGAGTCTGTAAACTTTCTACTTCGTGTACTTTATTCTTTTTGTAGTAGATAAGGATGTGAGCTATGGCATGTTATAGTCACTAGTCAAAAGACAATCTGCCTTTTGGCTTTACAATTGATTTTGTTTGTGTATAGTTAATT